>VZUI01038418.1:0-28368 GCA_013401135.1 Cettia cetti | reverse complement strand
AAAAAAAAACACATTTCCCCAACTGCTTTCAACAGATGAAATAGAATACACATTTTTTGGTTCCATAACCCAAGACATATATAGAGAGAGTAAATATACTATATATAGTAAATAGGTTTAACAAATTTTGCACACTTACATTCTTGATTATACTTTGAATATATTTGTTTTCTTTAAAAACAGGATGATTTTACAAATTCTAGTTCACTTTATGATCCACTATAATCCCTGGTAAGGCAGGGAATTAATTTCTTCGCAACCATTTATTTTCCTTCCCACTTATGCTGTTAATTATATCTGTCTAAATGTAGTTCCTTGCACTCGTCTCTGTTGAACTGCATCTGGTTTTTTTTTCCAGACCATTTCTTCAATTTGTCAAGATCATTTTTGATTCTCATCCTATCCTCCAGTATGCCTACAGTCCCTCCCAGCTATGTGTTGTCTGAAAATTTAATCATATGCTCTTGATTCCATCATCCCTGTTGTTAATGAAAAAAACGAATGAAGCTCCACTCTGTACATGTTTTCATTCAGGCAGTGAACCACAAATAATTCTCTGGGCACACTTTTCCAAACATTGTTTAAGGCCTCTGAAGAAGAGTCAACAAAAATCCATTTCTTTACCCAGATCATTAAAAAAAAAAAAGTTTTAACAGTTAAAAGCATACTAAATTCCTAAATTCCCTGGGCCTCTGGTCTTGTGATGTAAGAAACTTAGGTGAGTTGGACCAGATTTAATTTTTTTAAGGCTCAGATTAATTAATCTGTCCATTATCTTTTTAATGAACAGTTTATTAATTGGGAAATTTTTTCGTTGCCAGTATAAATCTATATCACTCTCCTATACAACCTTCTTCTCCACAAGTTCTATAACCACTACTGCACTGCCTTTCCTTGTACTTCAAGGCAGAATATATGTCAAATAGATATATATTAAGTTTTCAAGGGTATAAAAGCATAATTTCTTATATACATAGAGGTTTCCAAAAGTTTTGAAGGTGTCTAAGATCTTAATAGAGACAAAATAGACCCCCAGTATGATTAAATTAAAAGTACGAGTGTCTAGTATCATTTGAGGTCATGCAGTGTCTCCAAGACAGCCACTGGGGATACAATACCAGATCAGTGTGAGCCCCATGTCCTCCTTAGCTAGCCTGAAGATCACAAGTGGTACTAGAGGCTTAAATTTGAGCAACCAAAATACATTTTGTATTCCATTGACCACAGTGGGAATTTAGGATCAGCAATATCTGATGCTATTTGAGATTGCAGAGTATTCTTACCCTGATTCAAGTTCCCTGTTCCAAAACAACATTTGATGTGGGTACATGAGGATATTTTAATCTAGTACCTGGCATACCTTTAAGCACCTACATAACAAATATGAATTTAAGGGTTCCAATTCAAATTGATATGCAATCATAGATCCTTCTTGAGATGACAATGAATTGCCCTGAGATGTTTTCAGAATTGCTGAGTTATGTAACTCATTGCTAGTATAAATTTCCTACTGATGCCTAGATTCAGTTCAAACATACAGTCTTTGCTCAGATTAAACAACCATCTACAGCTTCTAAGATACTTCTAGGTGTGCTGGTTGACCTCCTGTTGTTTCTCCAGGAGGATTTGTGTCATAACTGCTTGCTTCATGATGATATCACAGATATCCTAAAGCTCATCAAAAATATATTTTGGTGATGGAACAGGTTCTCTTATTCTGCCTTCGCTGGCACTGACTACTCTAGTCAGTAGCTCTAGCTAACATTTTGTGGAAGACAGAAGAAAAAAAGATGCATTAAACATTTGGTGTCATCTGTTTACAGTCCACCCTCCCCAGTGAACAGTAGACTAACAATTTCACACTAATCCTCCTACAAAGTTCACTACCATTTTTGATGACTCATAATATTTGCATCTTGTTTTCTGTCTTAGTATTTCCAACCCAAGTCTCTTCATGCTTGTGTTACTTTTTAATAAACCTAATGGACACTTGCAACTTGTTTCTACTTTCTATAAGATTTCTGCTTAGGTTAGAGTATAATGAAGAACTCAAGACTTAGTTGCATTGCTCTCCTACCTGTGCTTCCTTGCCTTCTTCCATACTGGGATAGTTAGTATTTGTGCATACAGATTATTGTTCCTTCACTCTTTTTATCCTTAAGAACACATTTATCAAGACAATTTTATTTAATGGTTTCTTTTACAAATTTGTAAAACATGCCTTTTTTAAGTCTTTTTTTTCTTTAAATTAGATCAAACTGAGACAACTAATTTGAAGCAGTGTTAACAGATTAATATATTATTTTAAATAATTCTCATTTACTTCATTCATGCATTGGTGCAGATCTTGTCTGTACTAGAGTGAAAGTTGAAATAATCTCCCAGAGTTGTCTCTCTGGAAGGCAATACTCCCACATTCTATTCCTGAAGTCTGAGGAAGAAAAGGCCTTTGCACTTGCACAGAATTATAGTATCATAAAATAACAGAATTGTTAAGGTTGGAAAAGACCTCTAAGATCATCAAGTCCAACCATCAAGCTGGCACCACAACCATGTTCACCACCAAACCATGTCCTCAAGTACCAGTTTTGAACACTCCAGGGATGGTAACCCAGCCACTTTCCTGGGCAAAGGGAAGCAACCTTCATTATGTATATATGAGTTAAGGCATTAAATACAAACTCTTCTAACAATTAATACTCTCCAATGATTAAAAGTCAGAACTACTTCTGTGAACAGGAAACAAATATTGTATTGTATTACTGATCTCATGACAATTCCAAGAGGACTTCATCTGTCTCAGTGAAAAGATAGATACTGAGGGTTATTGAATCGAGTCACACTGATCAACAGTTATGTCATCAAAATATTTTAAAAGTGCCTAAGGGGACCTGACAGATAGCAAACCATAACTGGCTTTATTGTTTGCAGTCCATGACTAGTTTATTTGGCTAAATTCCACAAAAAAATGAATTGTCTTCACAAGTTGCTTTCCAGTCATATCATTCTCTTTTAGGAAGTCAATCTGGGGTTCAGTATGAGGTTAATATACTTAAACACCCAGTTATGTTAACATCTATATGCACACTGTCTCCCAGCTCTTACTACAGCCAACTGAGATAGGCTGTAACCCTATATATAATAGAGTTTAAATTATTCTCTAAAGGCAGCTCTCTCCTATAATTAGAGACATGGTGGGCTATGCTGCCTGGGATTCATGTGTCATGCCAGTAAGATCCTTTGTCAATAACCTTCTGTATGCATGTTTTCTTAACTGCCAACACGCACAGACTCTGGGATCCTTTTGATCATCTCAACTGGCAATATTTAGCCAACTGAACTGAGGCCCTACTGGCTGTAACTTGGATAAAGAAAAGTAGAAGCAATTATAAGAAATAAATTCAATTTTGATGTCAAAAAAGACCATTGTGAATTTTCCACATGACAGCTTTTTCCCATTTCTCTACAGTTTCAATTTCAAGAGAAAAACTATTTATTCTTTCTACATCACTTTTAGTATACCTTGGACTTGATATAAGTTTAACTTAGGAAGCCACAAGTTTTCTCTTCCAGATTTTTTAAAACTCTATTGCTTTCCAACACCTCTCAACTCTCTTGCAACATTGATTTGTTCAATATAGCCCTTTTTCATATACAAGGTTTTCCTATTATCTTCTCTTAAATAACGCAGCATCCTGTAGCTTCCCATCAAGAAAGCATCTTTCAGTGGCAAGTGGTGAAGCTGAATTAAATGCATTCCTGCACTCAGTGAATTACAAGTCTTTTGGGATCACATTTTAAGAGGCTCTGTTATTTGGCAGTTCATAGAAATGCATAAAGTAACTTTATCTGAACCCAACTTCAGTAGTGGACAATAGAATGCATTTTAGCAGAGTTGCAAATGTGCCCCCACGTATAACAAAACATCTTCTCAATGCTTTGGAAAGAATGAGAGCTTATTTTCCTCTGTGTGTACGTGTTTATATTTAATAATTAGCCAGGAAATGTTAGAAGCCAATAGTTCTTTTGCAAGGTTTGTTGTCTAGTTGCTCATTAAATCCAAGCATTTTTATTTTTCATTCATGACACTGAAAAATCTCTGTTGGCTTTTCAGCCAGTATGTCATTGTTTGCCTTTTGAGGTTTCATGCTCAGAACGGTTCGCATAATATGAGATGATATACATTTTAGGTATCCTTCATCAAGCCATGATATTTTTTCTTCCAATTTTATGCTTCAGTACAGTGTTAAACCCTTCATTACCTGTGTTGGTATTTTTCTGAGTATCTTCTACTGGTTCTTCATCTAGACATGAAGCACAATCACTGACTTTTTCCTTTATAATTTTTGTCGTTTCATCATCTGTTGCAAGAATGTTCCATCAATCCATTTCTATAAGAGAAATATCTAATCTCAAACTACGTGAAAACTAGATAATACTGAAATTTTGATGAAAAGGCCTGGAAATCTGTAAATTAGTGAGCTTTACTGAAATGACCCACTTTAATTTGCTAACTATTCCTATTATTTATAGGAATCCATATGAATGTAGTCTAATTTCGTCTCTGGCTAAATTTGTAACTCCCCCATTCTTAAATCAATTTGGAAGATTGAAAATGCATCTTCATAGCAAAAATGCCTCCCAAATATATCTCATGAATACTTATTTTGAGTTTTGGTGCCAGCCCTGCAATAATCAAGGACATTTGATAGTGATGATGGATATTTTAAAACAATACACATTTAGGAATAATTTAATTCTTATAAATAGATCTGTTTGACTGGTTGATGGAGCCAAGATTCAAAAATGATCATTTGGGGAAAAACTATTGTTTTCCTGACAAAGAGAAAAAAAGATTTGTAATCTTAAACCCACAAAATCATATCTTCTCATTGTTCTCTGCTAAGACAAGGCTTCAGCAACCTGTCCTCATCCATCCTTCACCTAAGAACCTTTCTTCATCATCACCTGCTCTCTCACATACCAAAATACTGACAATGATTGATTCTCCTTTTTATCTCCTGCCTACACTTCTACCAGCGAGAAACATCACTCTCTCTACTTTGTAGAGTTTACCAATCCGATTGTCTCCAGAAACACCTCAGGGCAAACACTAATTCCTGTTCTCTGAATAGTTCTGATAGGTTACTGCAGCACACAGTCAGGTGAAAGAAGCTGAAAGGAAACTGAAAGCACCTGAGGTACATTTCAGGCACACAAATACATGCTTCAGTCTCTTGGACATGTTCATAAACCCCTAGGGAGTCTAGGGTATCTGCAAGGGATTTCTGCATATGAAGTGTGACCCTTAGGAGACATGTTCTGAAAAATGTAAGGCTAGAGGGAATTTTATGTTGAAAAACATGCTCCTAGAAGTCTATATTTAAACAATGAAATCTCCTTCTGCTTTCCAATATGTTTCTACCTAGGCATCAACTAATCTTGGCCATGCATACCTAAATTCTTATCTACCTCCCTCAGGATATCCTCTGTCACTCCAGACTCCTCTTTCAATCTCCCTCGACAATTGCTCACATTTTCATTAGTATGTATAGCTTAAAAGAGGTTTTAATTTATTATTATTAATTTTGTTGCCAGACAGAACATTATAAGTAGATAAAACAAATTGTGTAGAAAAGAGAAGTAGGTGGCAAAACAATTAGCAATGTTAAGCAAAGAAACAGAAGCCTAAATTTGTCATTTATAGAACCAGTACCAGATAATAGTGATCTCTTGACGTTCCCAACTTGCTACATTTAATATATATATAGCTATATTGTCCATAATGTTACAAAATGGCCGAGATTGCTTGAAAATACAGGTATTTTTTTCATTCTCACAATCAAGTCTACCTGATCCTGGAGCAGCTCAGTACACCAAAATATAGGATAGTTCTCGATAACATGATTCAGTGTCACACCAACAGTACTTAAGCTAGAGCTCCAGGCTAAGTAACCTAGTTCCTACTGAAAGATGGATTTTTTTATTTGTTTGGGGTTTTGTTTGTTTGTTTGTTTGTTTGTTTGTTTTGTGTGTGTGTGTGTGTGTGTTAACCAGTGAGTAGTATGTAACTCCAGGGAGGCAATGCATCCATAACAGATACTGTACAGGTACACTAGAATACATTCCTGTAGAATATGTTCTATTTATTCTACTGGTCTAGATGTCTGAAATGCTTGATTTATTGTTTTACTATAATAATTGTGTGATTTCCAATAAGTTATTCACTGATTTTTCTGTCACTGCTCTTTATACATAAAATGGAGTAGTTATTCATAGCTATAATTATCTCTAATTATAGAAAATTATTTTCTTCCTTACATACATCCTATAACAGTACTTTCTGTGTTTCCTACAACTGTATGAAATCCCTAGAGCAAATACTGCTTGAGCATTACCTAAGTACCACTCAGGGAAGAATGAAGAGTGCAGGCAGAGGGGGATTGTGGTCAATCCATTGACACTGCTCTCCAATGTTTTGTTGTTCATGCTTTTCCCATTCTGCAGTGTGAGGTTCCACAGGCCACAGTCCCTTCAGCAGATACACACATGTTGCAGTGTGTGGTCTTCCACAGGCTGAAGGGTGGATATCTACTAACCATGGTCTCTCCACGGGCTGCAGGGGAGTCTCTTCTCCCTCACCTAGAGTACCTCCTCCCCTCGGTGTACCCTCTGCTGTTTCTTTTTGTTGTCTCCTCCCCCTTCAGTGGTATTTTCTCACCTTTCTTCAATACATTTTCCCCATGGCACCCCCACCTTGATGGCCAGGCTCATCAGTGCCCTGCAGTGGGTGGGCTGGAGCTGGAAATTGTGTGGGTAACTGCTGAAAGAAATGCGGCCCATGGAGACACCACATTGGAGAGCGGGAAAAGCATGAAAAGAAGCAGTACTGAAGATGACCTGTTGTGGACTGTCCACAATCCTCTGTTCCCCCTCCCTCTGCACTGCTTGGGTGGAATGAAGTGGTTGAGTCATCAATGAAACAGTGAACTTGAGTCAGAGAAAAGGTATGCTCAGGGAAAAGTGGTTTAGACTTTTTTTTTCTTACCATCCAACTGTATTTTAACTGAAAATGAATTAGATCAGTTTTCTCAAACTGAGTCTGTTTTGGCCCATGTTGGTACTTGAAAAGTGGTGTTTTGTCTTTGTCTGAAGTCATAATGTACTGCACCCTAGTTTTTCTTATTTACTTCTTCTGTCCTGTTGAGGAGGGAAACTAAGAGTTGCTGGGCAGGGATCTGACAGCCAACCAAAGTCAACTCATCACAAGGAAAAAATAAAATTTTAAAAAAATTCTCTTTTACAGAAAAGTTCTAAATATTAATAGCAATACATTTAAATTTTTAAAACAAATTTCCTGGAGTTTACCTCTCCTGTTGTTTGGGGTTTTTTTAAATTACTCTTTGCTTCTCTCTGGTGTGGTAATATGGACACCTTCCATCTGTTGGGGTAGGGAACAATGAGTCATCAGTGTCCCTTGCCCTTCCCCAAGGATGATTATGATGCCTGTGGGGTTTTTTTTTTCCCTCTCCAGGATCTAGTTCATTTTAACATTTGCTAATCTGCTTTTACACCTTGGTCTTTCTTGATTGGTCAGCAAGTTCACATTATACTCAAATATGCTAGATATGTTGCAAATTATTCCCTATTTGTTCTCCTTGCTACTCCTCAGACAGTTTTTGTCCACTACTAGGTCTGAATTTCTCTAACTGACCTCTGGTTAATTGTTTATAAGGATGGGGTTACAACCAGTACCAAGCCTGAATCATGAATCATGTATTAGCATCCCATGCTGGTACTCCCTTATGCTGCACCCTATTTTTTCACTTCTCTGGGCCTCTGCTCTTATAAGAGGCATGTATTTCTCCACACTACATTATCAAGTTACAGTCATAAATTTTTAAATTTATAAAGAACAACCGCTTGTTACTGTTATCTGTATAAAAACTATGGTGTATCACATGGAGATAAGCAAAAATAAAATTGCTTAGACATAGACTCCTGGTCACAAGAGAAGTTGCTGCTACAGCAAAACTAGATAAAATAAAATTACAGAGAGGTCAAGACAAGTTCAGAGTGAGCCTCACAAGCCTCAGTCCTGAGGTCCTCAAAGTCAGGACTAAACACATGGCTTAACTTCACTTACAATCTCTCTACCTTCTGTCCCCCAGCAGTGCAGGGAGATGGAGGAGCAGGGCTTGTGTTGAGTTCATCACAATTCTCTACTGCTCCTTCCTTTGCAGGGGGCAACTTGTCACACTCTTCCCCTGCTCCAGCGTGAGGTCCCTCCTGCAGGAGACAGTCTTCCACAACTTCTACAACATGACTCATTCCCACAGGCTGCAGCTCTTCACAGATTGCTCCAACATGGGATGCACTACTTCAGGTGCAGACTGCTCCAACATCAGTCCCCAGTGGGGTCACAAATCCTACCAGCAAACCTTATTTAGCATGGGCTTCCCAAGGGGTCACAGCCTCCTTCAGAAATTCACCTGCTCTGGCCTGCAGCCCTCCAGGTGGATCTCTGCATCCCCTGGCCCTCCATGGGCTGCAGGGACACAGCTGCCTCACCATGGGCTGCACCACGGGCTGCAGGGCAATCTCAGCTCTGGCACCTGGAGCACCTCCTGCCCCTCCTTCTGCACTGACCTTGGGGTTTGCAGAGTTCTTGCTTTTGCATATTGTCATTCCTTTCCTTTGAATTCTGCTGGTGCTGCAGCAGGGGATTTTTCTGCTTCTTGACTATGTTATCCCAAAAATGCTGTCACCATCTCTGATGGGTGTGGCCTGGGCCAGCAGCAGGTCCATCTTGGATCTGGCTGGCATTGGCTCTGTTGGATATGGGGAAAGCTTCTAGCAGATTCTCACAGAGCCACCCCTGTTGCCTCCTCAGTACTAAAATCATGTGAAATGGGGCACAACAAATGTACCAGAGCTGCACAACTGAAACTGAGACAGATAATGGATATTTATCACTTTGGTATACGTGATGACTGATTAGTCCAAAAAGCCCATGCAACTACAGAAAGGAACATAATTATTTCTCAAAAAATAAACTCTTATTTTTCGTTCCAGAGGAGCTATGTCTAGGGTTGTTAGCTTTTGATTGATTGTTCAGGTATTTGTACAAACCAGTAAAATGACTATGCTTTTTATCTCATTAATGAGAGAGGACACAAGTGGAGAAAATAAAGTTTTTATTACCAAATGAATAGCACAGCAGGGTATGACTTGATAAATAGAACATTTCATTTTACCTCATGGGCCTTACTATCACAGTCCACATCTCCTGAGTAATTTAATGAACTCTGATGTTTGAACCAGTGCCAGTTTTAATACTCAACATTTTAATCAGCTAGGAAAATAAGTTATAACAGAGCAACACTTGAATAGCACTTCAGTGTGTAAAGGAATATGTTGCAGAGAATGATGCTTGTTAGCGTGGATGAATTAGAGAAATTGCTACCTCTACTGGATATAACTAGTTGGACATTGGGGGTTGTTGTTATTTCCCCTGCACCAGGCATTTGAATTTTGCTCTTTATAATCTAACCAGCTTTACTCTTCTGGAGGTCATCCTCCATCTGTATTAGCTTCCCATTATTTTCTTACTAAATGTTGACTTTATTGCTGCCATCCAGTGTAGGTCTGGAATTGCAAGCATCACATTCATAGGTGTATATATGTCCACTGATGTGTGTGTTTATTACTTACAATAATCTGGGTTTGTAAGTGCCACAACGGCAGAAGGAAAAGCACAATCCAAGAATGCTTACATAAAAGGAGACATTCTTTTGAAGGAATGGGGAGGGTTTGTTATGTTTGCCTCATACACTTAGTTTCCTACAACTTCAGTTCACAGTGTCCTCTATCCTTGCAGGGATAGGTTGAAAAAAGGTGATTTCAGTTTTATCTGTTGAACATTTCCAGTTCCTGCTGTGAACCCAGCTGCTGGATGGAGGCACTACAGAGAGGGTGGGGCAGAGTGTGTGTGGCTGAGGTTGATAGATTTCTTCCTAATTACAAAAAGTGGAAATAGCAACAGAACTAAGATACTGAAAGTCAGTGGACTTCCAGAAAATTAGACAGTAGATTTTGGCTTTCTGTTCTCATCCATTCATTCAGCCCAATAATGGAAATTGTCATCAAAGTGGCCTAGAGCCTGTTTAATTTGGCATAAGCATTTTACAAAAGACTGCCCTACTTTTCCTCCTGCTTGTTTTAGAGAATAACATGAAAGAAAAAAAAAAAGGAAAAAAAAAGAATGAACAGTGAAATGAAATGTTCTTTTTCTCTTTCCAAGAAGGAAATGAACAGAATCCATTTACACAGCTATTTTCTACTTTATGCCTTAGTCACTGCAAAAAAAAAAAAAAAAAAAAAAAAAAAAAAAAAAAAAAAAAAAAAAAAAAAAAAAGAGGACGAATGAGTATGAAAAGTGAAAGAGAGAGATTTTGTTCAAATTAAGTTAAAGAGATTATGGTAAATCTATCTATATTTGTAACGGGAAATTCACAGGTCCACACATTTGCTTTTAATGATTCCTTTAACAATTGGGATCAAAGTTTTCTTGATGGAAAGAATGAATTCCTGTCAGAAAGAATGAATTAACTTGCTGTTAATTTTGACACATCTCACATTTTAATCCTAAATATTTGCGTTGACAAAATATTATTCACTCAATAGTTGTTGTAATTTATTTCATAGCTACTTTTAATAATTATTTCTTATGCATTGCAAAATTGTTGGAATTGCATGTTCAGGTACTTTTCTGACACCTGTAATGCCATGTTATGTGTAATTCCTTTGTAAAAGACTATGCAACCTTAGTAACTAATTCTAGAGCTGTATTAAAAGAAGTTTAAAATGTATGTCATATTCACAATAGGAGTTTCACAAATGACCTTTTTGTGTAACATTGAAACTTCCACACCCATACTAATTGTACTTTACTGTTGTGCTGGCACAATCCATTGTATATCTGTTCTGAATTTTCTCCTCCACTGCTTCCTCCTACCCTATTATTTGTCACTTTATTTAATTTCTATGTTTGATACAGTGTCTATTGTTCTAATGGAAGGTTCTAATAGCCTTCAGTGAGTGTTGGATTGCACTTTGGGCCTTTGTATCTGAACAAAAATACATATGACAAGTTCATCTGTAAATAATCAGAAAAAATATTTTAAAACCTAACATTGAAATACTTGTATTAGATGCATTTATGATCAAGTCCTGATTCACTTGCTAATATATTAGTTACAGAAAATAGTCAATTTTTTGAAACTTCACCTTGTAATTTTCAATAAGATTTTAAAAATTTTATTTTATTTGTTTGTCAGCACTTTTAAGGATGCATTTAGTAGGAATTCTACTGTTGATTTAACTGTATTGAAATCCTTAACTTAAAAATCAGTCAATATCTTCAAGATATTGTATTATAGAGATGATACCATTGCTCCTCCTGGTCTGATGTTTAATACCCCAGAATCTATAATTAAGTCATGTGTATTATAGGTTATCCAATTTTTCCAGCTTTTCTCTTGAAAATCTCATGTTTAGCTAAAGTATAAGTCTTGGAAAATTCCATTTTGGTAAAGAGACAGCCCACCACTTTGAAAAGTTCTCAATATTTTTAGTCTATAATAAAAAAAAAAAAAAACACAACCCTACATTCATTTTTGTTTTGTTTTGTTTTAATTCTGGAGCATTCCTAGATTGTTTTATGTCTTTCTAAAGGAAAAAAAAAAGTCCTTTTGCATCTACATCTACTTATATCCTTGTAAAAATACTGATCATTGCCATTAACTTTATCTTGGGTAGGCAGCAAGAATGCATACTAGGAATATATTAAGTACTCCAAAATAAGCCCCTTCATGACCAAACACAGGATCAAAACCATATATGTGATTGTTTTGTTTATCATTAACAGAATTCCTAAATTTATTGTTAATATCTGGTCATTTTTTAAATTTCATCAAATCTACTTAACAAAATTTATTTCCTTCACAGCCTTATTGACTCAATTTAGCACAACACAAATCCCAGTATATTTGGGTTTATTGTTGTTCATTTATTTTAAACTACTATCTAGAATATTTGGCTGTATTTGAACTGATCATCTGGTTTGTCCTTTCTTGGTACTTACTCAAAGATTAGGAGCTTTCCAGTACTGCTTTTTTTTTTTTTTTTTTTAAGATGTATTAAAAACTGATCTTGATAGACATTTGTGTAAATTATCAGGACTTGTCAATGCATAACTGCAATGCTTTTTCCCAAGTTAATAGTTGTCTTGAAAGTGCATCATTATGTCTTGGATATTATGAGCAGGCAAACTAATAATATATCATTGCTTTCTTCTGCTCCCCATTCTGCTGTAATTATATCACTGTTCCTGTATTTTTATATTTTGTTGTAAGCAATTTTTTTACTGGAAATAAATTTTGTTCAGTGAATGTCTAACTTTAAGCTTAACTGAGGAACACAAATTTTTCTGAAATATAATAATAATTACAGAGCAAGCACAAAAATAGAACTCAATTTCAAAAGAGAGGTTCTCGAAATGTGACTTGTAGGTCTATGGCCCCAAACTTTTAAATGCCTTCTGTGATACTATTTATGTAGTCACCCAGGCAGATATCTGGGTATCATTATTTTATTTCTAACACATCTATTGAAGACAAACATTAAAAAAATATGAAGCATTATATAAAAATATTTTCCAAATATATTCCAAAAAGATTCTGGTGTATTTCAAAAAATTATAGTTTTCAAGGGTTATCTCTGAGGTAGATATCTCCTAATTGTCTATCTAGTGTGATCACAAAAAAAAAAAAAAAGATTGGGTACAATTAATATAGCCAGACAATCTCTTATTTCTGACCTAACAGAAAAGAGAGAGAGAAAGAAAGAGAGAGAGAAAAGGAGGAAGGGAGGAAGAGAGGAAGGAGGAAAGGAGGAAAGGAAGGAGGCGTTATAAATGAAAAGCCAATTTTAATCAATAAAAGGAAATTTATTGATAAATTGTCATAGAAAAAGTACGAGAAAGCCACAATCAAAAGGAAGCCCAGGATCGGAGCTGGGTGAACTGAGATTCGGCCTCTATCGCACCAAACCTGCCCTGTTCACAAAGTCTGTTTTTGCAAGGTCCGATTTTATACTGTTTTCTGGTGGGATGGTGAGTTGCTCCATCCTCCTTTGTCTTTTTCTCTTTTCTTGAATATTTATGGAGTTTTCTTTCTCTGCTGTTAGTCCACTGAACAGCTTTCCAGGAAAGGATGATTGCTTGATTTGATTTACGATTTATGGGAACCCGGTATTGGGATGCACACTGGTGATGATGTTGCCCAGATGCATATCATGTGTCGATCACCAGGTTGTTGGCAGTCCCATCTTGGGAGGAGACCCATCTCCTCCCAATGCCACCCTCTTTTCAGTTGCAAATAGGTCTTATCTCTGGCTGCTGACAAAGGCAGCACAGTTCCCAGACACATCTTTCTCAAACATGTATGATTTTATACCACATACCTATAAAAACCTTGAATTATTCCAAACCATTTATTACAATAGATATGCAATACTTAAGGAAAAATATGTATGTGCCTGTATGTACTTAGAAACAAGATTTTTTTTTCTTGTTTTATTCTTCATTTTATTCCCCTCTAAATAACTTTTGGATTGGTTGACTAATTTCAACCAAGCTTGCTACCTAGGCTGATGCATCAAAGATGGCAAGTCCCCACAAATTTTCTGGCTGTTAAGTAAAGGATCCTCGTAATGTCCCAATAGGCGATATGGGAAAGAGCCATTAGAAAAGATACTTTTCTAGTCTCCTAAAACTATGTGTTTTGATATCTAATTAAAAAGATGAAAGTATGGATCATAAATATCCTGCTGAAGGGCTCTCCTTCCACATTCCTGGCAAAACAGGTGGAAAGCCATTACAAGCATTATGGCCGCATGGCAACATCTGAAAGACCATCTTTCTCCTTATTCCCTTTCCTTTCTGCCCTTCCTCAATCATGGGTGAGGGGCATGCTCTGAGCTCTTACCTGAGCACAAATTATCCTTCTGAAAAGGAATCTGTTTGGTCTTTGGTACTTACATTTTTTTTTCCTTGAAACATGGGGGTTGAATTCTACAGAAAGATTATACAAAGATAAGCTATATTTTGACCTATGAATATAACTCTTCTGCGACCTGTGGGGAAATTTTGAAAACACCTGTTTGTCTTTGGTGAGCAACCACCTATCTGAACTTCACTCTGGGAAATATATCTACTGTCTTTAATGCTCATTTTCTGTCCAAATAGTCAGTATGAACCATACTAAAGCTTTCCCAATATATTAGATTAACACTTTCCTGACTCAGCTGTGTAAGATGAGAATCTGATGTGAGAAATCATCATTTTTGGTGTGTTCACCTGCTAAGGGCGAGGTGTCAGGCTTCTGTTCTTTGGAGGCTGGTGAAGCAATGAGAGGCATAAAGAACCAAGAAGAAAACAGAAGAAAAACAATTAAATATTTTCAGGTCAGCAAATTCAAGACACAGTTAACTGCTTTGAGAATATCCTATTTGCACTAGATACCATACTTTTCTAAAATTTCTAGTTAATAATATGAAATAATAACTGAAATCTATGTTTTGATAAAACAAATCTAGCAACTCCTGCTGCCTGCAGTGCTTATTCTGCCTTTGATTTGAAAAACTAGTTGGATCTTATTTCCCTGATACTTCTATCAGGGAGTGTACTTCTAGAGTGTAGAGGTGAGGTGACTATGAAATAGGTCATGGGATGCTTTATCCACTCTGGAAAAACAAAAAAGGTTTAAGAAATTCATGGCAGATAGCTGGGAGAAGAAGGTCAGTATAACGTGTTCCTGTAGGAAAATGAATAAAGATAGTGCTGCAGGTAATCTCACTCTTTATGAGTTGCAGCTGCACTAATCACCAAAGAGGGGAGACAGCTTGCACTTAATAGGTGTCACGATCCTCCAATGCAGGCAGGAGTCATGATGGTTTGTTTAGTGATCTCGGAGTGCAAAAAGACACAGCAGGGAACAAAATCAATTTATGCTTCAACAATAGTACATTTTATTAGGTGCACACAACTCAGTATGCGATAGAGGGAGAAGAGAGAGAGAGAGATTGGGGGGATTATAGCTACCAACGAAGAAGACGAGTCCCTGTGGTTCTTGATAGCCAATAGACCATCTTCTATGTGTTGGGGAGGCCTCAAAGTTTTCGTTAACTGGGGAGTCTCTTGTAGTTCTTTCGAAGCCACAGGCAGTTGGCCAAAAGGTGGGGGATACACAGCAGGTGCAGTTGAGGGAACAGGGCAAAGTCCTCTGCTGCTCGTTACAGAGCAAATGTCCACTCAGTAGAACAGGACAGACAAGTGCTGCAGCAAGCACAGCCAGTGACTGTGACAAGTTCATTGTTCCTGCGTGGGTTCCCATAGAAACCAGTTCCTTGGTTCAGTGAGTGCACCTGCGGGCAGCACTCAGCAAACATCCCACCTCAGCCAGGCCAGAGCTCCTGTGTAGGATTTTAGGGTTTCAGTCCCAGTCCTTGGGGTCTCAGTCTTTGTCCTTGGTGACAATCATGAGGCAGATGAGGGACCTTTGGACCATCTCTTACAATAGGTCACAGCTATGTACAAAAAGGATGAGTGTTATGAAAGAGTTGGCTACCTGCTTGAGAGTTAGTTGGAGTCTGCTGGCCGTGCTGTGAGTAGGAAGGATCAGGCAGTTGTGAGAGGGACAGAAAGGGCTAGGGATGTGCTGTGAGGGACAGAAAGGGCTAGGATGTGCTGTGAGGGACAGAAAGGGCTAGGATGTGCTGTGAGGGACAGAAAGGGCTAGGATGTGCTGTTGTTATGAACAAATCCTCAGTGGACATGAGGGCTGCCTCTGGTGTGGCCGTGGCCCTGGGATGTGGCTGGGCTGTGTGTCCCCGATGCTGCAGTTGTGGGAGGCGGGTTCCCAGTGGGTGCGGCCGCGGTGCCACGGCCCCCGGACATGGGTGGCCCGTGGGTGACGCCGGTGCCCCTGGGGCCGCTGGTCTCACGGCTGGGTGAGGGGAGTACCGGGTGTGGTCCTGCAGGAGGTGGCAGGGAAGCACTGGCACCCCGGGCACGCTGGGGACGAGCAGCCGCCCTGCCCGTGGAAGAAGCTGCCCCGTCCCAGGACGGGGCAGTGGTGGGACCCCACGGAGCCTTTGGGGAGAGGAGCACACCCCACTGAGTAGTCACCCTCCGGTATGGGGCCCCTGCATTTGAATGTTAAAAGAAGTTAACTACTGGCTAATGGCCCTGTCCTCGTTGCCTGGCAACACACCTCTTTCAGGAATTGCCCTTGATGCGGTGGAGAAGCAGTGACCAGAGAGGGAGGCATATGCAAATAGAACTGGCCCTCAGCATCTTGGGAGCACTTTTGGGAAAGAAACACCCCCAAAATTAAAAACTGGACACAGTAAGAAGAAACCAATGATGCCCTAGCTGAAGAAGAAGCAGACGCACCATCCTAATTTGAAGACTCACCATGACCTATGAAGATCCAGACTGGTATGGGCATGGGAAAGGAAGGCTGATGAGATCAGAGCCTCTGGGTGTTCCAATGCGGACAAGGACTCAGCACCTGCAGTCTGCTCTTCAGGGACAGTTCTACACACCTCCTGGTTGCTCTGGGTTGCTATGACAACATGGGCAAATCTTGTCTGGCTTCCCCCATCCTCTAAATAAAGAGTTGAGTATTAATAAAGGCATAAGCCCTGTTCTTTTCACTGTGAGGCACAGAAAGGGTTAGGATGTGCTGTGAGGGACAGAAAGGGTAAAGTATTCATGCAGAAGGAAGAGAGAAACAGTCAGTGTTGTAAGGAGCTGCCTGTGGGAGCTCTCTCACAGAGAGAAGGTATGAAGGTTTTATTGTAGGATAGCAAAGTGATGATGTTAGTCAGTTTGTGTCTACTGTCCAGTGGTGCCAAGGACTGATGCTGATGACTGGTGCCCTGTGTGAGGAGGAAGTACTGATAGCCAAATAGTGAGCCAGATTTAACAACCAATCTGTGGATATTTTGATATTTAAATGAACTGGAAATAGTCACAAAACTCCCATCCTCTACCACACTTTAACCAATACTCATGAAAGCAGAGAAATAATTTTGCCTTCTACCTGCGTGCACTGGGAAACATAATGATGTTGTGTTTCCACTGTATTTTCTTGACATCATATATTTTGCTGGTCATGATCACCTCCGGCAGTTCTGTTTTATATGCCCTGAATGTATATGCAAAAGCAGATTGTGAATATTCTGTGATTGGAAATAAAAAGACCACTGATGCTTTAAAATAAAATGTAGGGGAGATTAAACCAGAGCGTTACTGACAGAGATTGGAACAAAGGAATTCTTTACAAAGTGTCCGGTTTCAATACTTTTAGAGCAGTCTAATTTTTGATCTTTCCCTTTCAGAAAAGACTGTTTCAGGAGGCAAAAAAATAGTAAAAATGTCTTTTCACCTGTATGGTTATCCTCCCATAACCCAAGGACGATTTCTCCCTACTGTAAGATTTTCTAATGCTTAGTCCAGATAATAAATGCCATGACAGCCACTTGCAATGGAAAACAAGTTCTGGCAAAGGACAAATATGAGTAGTACTCTCTTAGGCCTGGCTAGAGTGGTACATTAAGCAAAGCTGGTTTCTGTGCAAGAGAATTTCTTGCTTAGGAACATAGCAACATGTCCTTGTGGCCAGCCATAATGTGGAAAAACAATTCCATGAGTGATGATTTAAGGCCTTCTTCTTAATGGGATGTTTTTTCTTAGATAGTTGCATGTCTTGTGGAAGATGTTATGCAGACTCCTTTTAATAAGTCATAGACATAATTTTCCATGCTGTCACCCAGCAGCAGCAGTGAAAACTTCAAAGTTTCAATCAATATTTTGATTGACCCCTAATCATGTTGAAAAAAATCCTCAGTAGCTGCTTGGGGTTAGATCCCAGAAACAGTCAATAAGTTTCTGGATGAAATTAGACATTAATGTGTATGAACAAACTCTTCTTGCAGTGTTAGTTCTGTTTTCATTTTATACTACTTGTAGCCATAGTTTTCTTGTCAAATCACCCATTAACTATAGCCCACAGCAGCTGATTTTTCCAACTCTCCCTCACATGGTTTTCCATTTTTTTTTAGCTGACAGTTTTTTGATGCAAGCAGGGCTGTGTTCTTGATATTGTAAATGTTCTTTTTGTGTTAGGGTGATTGATGATTTATACTCCATTTGTGAATCTCACCAAAGTTTCTGTCCCTTGGGAAGTGGTCAAATTTGCTTGGGATGATTAAATGTTTTTATGACAAAAGTTGCTAATCTGAAGCAGAAAAAAATACTAGGATGATATAAGTTCCTCCTCTAGAGTATACTCATATGGAACTGCTGATGAGCAAGGGCACCTTAAGGACACCAGGACAGGAAAATTTGATCAATGTTTTAAATTTGCTGTTTACACAACGCCTTCCATTGCTCTTTAGGCATCGTTGGCTGCTCCATCCCTACTACATTTGGGGGTGTGTTGGAGGTTCCCACAAGACAGAGGGGAAGGCTTCAACATGAGCTGTGAGGGCAACAAGAGGCAAATCCTAAAAGGTCGGGCAATGTCTTTTATCATGGTAATTTTCCTCCCCTACGCAACTCACTCATTTATAGCACTCTTCCTCACTCCTCCTGGAGAAGGTGTGATGTGCTATAATTAGCTCCACTATGCTGAGAGTGAGCACTATGTGAGAGGCAGCTGTCATGTCTAAAGGAGATTGTAAACCATCAGAGAACTCCAAAGCACCCCCCAGACATATTCCTGAGACCTTCCATCAGAGGACTGCATGTGATTCAGGTGTTGCAACAGATCCCAAATTTGTTGCAAAAGACAGTGTAAAACTCCTCCACCTCCCACGCAGGGGATGTACCTGTGCATTGCCATCCAGACTGAACATATATTAATCCACTGAATTCTATGTTTCATGGGACTCCCCCACTGAAGACCAGAGGAGGATATTTTGTAGTTAAGCTCTGCAAGGAGATTCTGCAGAATAGTACCTATGCCTCTAGGGACTGTATGCCTCAAACACTTGAGGTTGGATATAAAACTCTCTGCTGCCACTGTGATTATTTCTCCTTCTCTCTCAGCATGGATGGGAGGAATGCCAGGAAAATCAGCAGCCAATGATTTTAACCCCACAGCACTGATACCCATTCAGAATAAAATTTAATGCTAGCCAACTGATTCCTTTCTTCCACCATCTCAAGTTCTGTACTTACTAAACAAGAAAGACAGAATCTATCCTAAAGCATCAAGAAAGAAGTTTGATTAAAATGTATCTTAGGAAGATTAATTTCCAGTATTAATTAATACCCTTTCATTGCCTGAAAAATTAGAAATAAAAGAACTCAGCTGAAAAGATTTTAAAACCTAAGTTTCTTCTCCTTTCACAAGATACATTGTACTATAGATATAGACCAATATTAATAGTGTACCCTAACCAGAGCTCTAACATAATCTCATCTATGAAAAAGAGCAACTCAATTTTCTTGGTCATAATAGCAAAAATATTTACATTTTTCTTGTCATATGAGGCCTGATTTTCACTTCTATGTAATACTTATCAGAGGGTGATGGTATGTCATCCTAATGTAGCTACAGGAGCCATGGCAACATACTGGTTAAGACAAAAAAAATTTCCTTCTTCTTTTTAGCTTTGTGAAAAAAATATTTTCTGATTAGTTGTTGTTTTTTTTTTTTTTGTTAGTTTACAACAGCAACTAGGCGTAACTTTTCTATGGTAGCTGAAGCAGATAGTATGAAAAGGTAACGTAAGGTCCTGGTATTCTCTTCTTTGTCTAGTGCTACAGGAAAGATTTATGTCCTTTTACCACTGCTCCTGACCATGGTTTTTGAAAGCCCATCCAAAATCCCTTGAAGCATTCTCCATGGGTTCCTGACTGTGACCCTTAATTCTTCATGGCATTTCAGTCCTTAGGGAATTATAGTATTTTGCATGTTTCCTAAGCGCTCAGTTGAAACATTAACTACTGCATACAAGAAAATGCGGACACATGCACTTCACATAGGTGGATATGCTTTGTGGTACATGTGCAGGGTCCAGCCCTTCCAAGAATGTCAAATCTTTAATGGACATGTACACAGTCTGTCCGAGACTCACTGGATGCACTGGAAGTGTGCATGCCAGTGCTGTAGATCTTGTGGTATATGTATAGTTCTTCTCAGAAGCATTAACCCATATGGTGTATGCTTTCAACAGTACAGACATTCTTTTGTTGGTTTTTTTTTGG
Source organism: Cettia cetti (assembly GCA_013401135.1). Classification (NCBI taxonomy): domain Eukaryota; kingdom Metazoa; phylum Chordata; class Aves; order Passeriformes; family Sylviidae; genus Cettia; species Cettia cetti. The sequence continues at coordinate 8,027 of VZUI01038418.1, read as the reverse complement.
GGGGGGGGGTATGGTGGTCTGGATTCTTCTTTTAAACAAAAGAAATATCTTTTTCTCAGGGCTATTCATATCTTAGAACTATAATTCAAGACACCCAACAATGTTTTTTTCTAGTGCCAGTACCTCACACTTTTTGGTTAATTCCCATACAGCAGTAGAAGTGTCAGGAGTTAGCAGAAATAATTTGTTATTCCAGCACCCCTGCCTTCTATCACAAGGGAGAAAACTTATACAAAGCAAAATCTCAGTTTTTCTGCTTACTGAAGGAATCTGCCAACAGTTAATTTGTGCTTCTTTCCATGACTTGACATCCAGGGTTCTTTTTTTCCCCATTGGAACAGTTATACTGTCTCTGGATAATCACCTTCAATAATTAATTTTCTATTCATAAATCTACACTAGAAGTGCAGGGACTACTTAATCTTTGATTAGTAAAGTGATTGCCAGTGTCAGATTTGAAATTAGTTTAAGGAAAGAGGTGTAAAGAAATTCTGAAAGGAAGTAGGAAAACAACATTTTTGGAAGTATCAGTCTGGGAGGCAGTTTGCCAACTTTGATAAGAAGCTGGAGTTGTTTAAAATTCCCATTAAGGGCCTTTTTCAAAAGGAATATGAAGATTCTCATGACATGCATGGGCAGGTTGTGGGCAGGAAACATTATTAGAACAAAGGTGGACCAAATCACACAGGAGAGCTACCGAGCCTTGAGATAAAATGTGAGGAATTTTTAAAAGTATACATAAAATGTGTCTTGATTAGGAATAACCAAAATAAATCTGCTATCTGCTATGGGGGGAATAATCTGAAATCAACAGATAAAAACATGTCTGCCCCATCTCATATGGCTGGACTCTGCCAGTCTGATGTGAAGACAAAGGTGTCAGATGTAACCCCAAGGTCCATGAAGAAAAATACTACCAGAGGGGTGTGTATATGCAGCTATGAAAGGTGAAACTATGACCTCATCTAAAGTCACCACAATCATCTCAATCCATGAAATATATATTTAAATTATGCTAGCATATAGAAGTTCTAGTAGAGTATGACAGACTTTGGGGTTCAAGCATGCTGGCAGGGAGACCATAGAATCATAGAATGTTTAGGGGTTGGAACTAACCTTAAGGATCATCTAATCCCCAGCCTCCCTGTTGGAGTCCAGGGCATGGGGAAAATTCCTCTAGCTGCCCTGGGGGGTATGAGACCCCAGCTGGGACCCCAGGAAAGCATTGCCTTTGACCTTAGTCCATGGGAAAAGCTTCCAACACTCACAGATGAACTAAAAGCCACAAAGGTTTGAAATAAATTATAGTATAATTTGTCACAGGGGGAAATTTAGTAGTTTTGGGCTTTTTATAATGGAGGTGGATGAAGGCAAGATGGAGGATTCTGGGCAGTGACCCATGTTCTCCTTCTCCTTCTTCTCCTCCATCTTCTGCTGTGGAGGTGGCACAGAGACATTGGTAGAATGAATCTGAGGTAGAAACTGCATGTCTAGAATAGGTTGTAGTTATTGGCACAGAATTGTAAAAATAATACGTATTAAGAGTTAATTGGCTCAAATGTTCTTAAAAGGCCTTGGATTTTTACCTCATGGCTGGTTGCCATCCCTGTTTTCCAGCATGCAAAGCCTGGGTTTCAGGCAGTGCACAAATTCCAAGACGAGACACAATAAACAACCCAGAAGAGAGAAAACCGGCTGCTGTGCTCATCATTTTAAAATCTTGGCACTGGACACTGTGGGGTCCAGAAAAGGGACATCCCTCACTCCCTGCCATATGCAAGGACACCTCTCACATCATTCAGACCAGAAGCACATCCTCAGGTCAACTAAGGCTATGCATGGAGGAAATCAAGCTCCTTGAGATCACCTGTAGCCACCTCCTGGATAATTTCTAAAAGAAATTTGGTGTGGTTTTAGAAGAGGGTTGTACATTAATTTGTTTTATTTTATAAATATGTGAATAAACTATTAATTGATGACCAAATAAGAGGTACTGAGGCTAAAGTATGAAACAAAGAAAATGAAGAGGTATAAACTGGAATTAACAGCTATGACAATCAAGACTACCTAATGGTATTGTAACAGTATATGAACCAGAACATGTTAATACAGGCTTGTCTGTTGCCAAAAGACATGGGCTCTCTTTATTCTGTTGGAGAAACTTTCTGATATATATTCCTTAGACAGTTGCAGAAAATAAGACAACTATGCCCACAATGAAGGTTTCTTGTCTTCTCTGTGACTTGAGGAAGAGTGTACAAGAAAGATATTGATATGAAGAGGAGATGGAAAGGCATATCTGTCTTGTTTCTGTTTGTGGCTGAAACCTTACTCTTTTCCAAGTTCTTTTTGCTTTTCCTGGAGAAAGTCATCTGCAGCAAATGCACAGGAAAATAAAGTAATTGACCTAATTACTCGTGAGAAGCTGTGGGAGGATGGTAGAGAAATTATGTCAGTCAGTACAGGACAGTTAAAAATAGCTGTGGAGCCAGGGAAGAAATGAGGTTCGTAGCACACCGGTTTTGAGTACTGGGGTGATCCTCTTCCCAGAGCTGTAGCAAGGCTGGTGCACATGAAACCTGTGAAGCTTTCCACTTGATTTTCACTGTGCATGCATTTGTAAGAAATGCTTACGGTCTGAGGCTTTCTTTTAGAAAGTAGATTCAAAAGTATTTGTTGCACCTTTCAAAGAGCAATGTCTGAGTAAATGTGATACACTGCTTAAGGTCAGTTGCTCCCACCTCTGAAAATTAATTTGTAGGGCTACAAAGTATAATCTCAAGAATTAAGAGTTCTAATTAAGTGTCTAAATCACCATAAGGAGAAATCTGTCGCTTCCATTTGCAGGTTGTTTAAATTTTTTCTTATAACCCTAACATGAGGACAGCTGCATCACCAGGCACTGCTGCCAGACAGAATTCATGTCTTCCCTGTGACCATCTCCTCCTTGGCCTCCTATCTTTTGTTTATCTCCATTCCCATCTCCAGGGTTTCTGATGTTTTACTTGCATCTTTGCCCCCAGGTAGATGTTTTCTTGTTGAAGGTGAGGGAAATCGGACTTGTGGAGCAAAGCCTATGCATGAAGGGGTGAATATGGTTTCTTCAAGTATATGGTAAGTGAAAAAACAGTAATTCTCACCCTTATTTCTGTCTTGTTTTCATCTTGCAATGCATTTTGCACTTTTTTGGCTCTTGCACTTCCAAAAAAATAGTTGCCTGTGTGGACCAGATAACATTGGCCATCTTTGTGAAATTTTGCCGTGTCAGCCCAAGAAGGAATAACCTTCATTGCAGAAAAACACTGAATTAAGTTTCATTTTGAGAGCAGTAAGAATATGGATGTGTAATTTTTATAAAAATAGCTATCTTGACATTCCAATCATTAGCATAAGAATTATCAAAACGGCTGCTAATAATGGGGCAATCCAACTTAAAAGAAACAAACTATTTGAGACCCATATCACATAAAAAACATAAACAGAGCTTTTACAATCAAGTTTTAAAAATAAATGACACAGACAATGTTTAGATAATATGGCAAATAAACAGGGACTTCGAAATGTACAGCATACATTAACATTACTTTTAGCCAAAATTATTTTTACATATATATATATAATATATATACATATATAATTTTACATATATAATAAGGAACATAAAATAGTATCTGGACAACAAAATTAATAAATTGTTAGCAAATCAACATAGTTCTCAAGCTTTCATTGAATCACCAGTAATTTGTAGGAATAAAAGTCCATGGCTTTGATGTATCTTGGCAATTGTTTGATGACAGATGGTTTGAATTTTAAAGTTAGGCTGACAAACTCTTACATATTTGAAAAATGTTGTGTTAACATTCTTCATCACCTAATTGTCTGTAAACAAATGGCCTGTTACACCTGCATGCTACTCAGGATTAACCTTTCAATCTAGAGTACAGAGACATAGAGGTTGGGCCCATGGAGGAGCTGTCCTTTGCAAATAATTAAAAAGAAGAACCCAAACCTATTTGCTTCATCCTTACAGTTACGGAAGTAATGCTGTTCGCATTTCATGGATGGAAAAGGAGACACAAACATGCTAAGCAAATAACTCGCAATTGCATCAATCAATGAGAGGTCTCTTCTGTAAACAACCAATTTACTGGCAGAGAGAGGGGGAGAAAAATCTGTTCTATAGGCAAGGAACATTCAGAATATTCATAGATGGAATAAGAGCTAACACGTAAAAGAAGAAATTACCTAAGAAACAACTGAAGATCCATTAGCACCAACATTGTAAATTACTCTTTATAGTCAGTCAGCTCCTGGTTGTAAAAAATAACTTTTCTCATATTCTGAGAAGGAAGCAAGCAGAAACCACTGTGAAGTGAGATTTTTAGTGTTGTTTTAGATGACTGTAAGGCCCAAAAAACCCTTGCTGGATGAGGCTATTAAAAAGGCTTTCTGTTGTTCTTGTACTCTGAGTTAGACACATGAGAGAAATGCCAACAAGATACTCTCAAGAGGTCAAAACAACAAAAAAGTCTTAATTGGTATATTTAGAAAATCAAAGAATTTTGGCAAAAGGTTTAGAGCAGCATTTAACAACATACAGCACTTCTCAAACATTAAATTATCCCATTCAACTTATCAAACTCAGCCTGTTTCAACTTCAAGTTACTCAGAAGTTCTGAGAAGAGATGACTAGAAGAATAAAAAGAAAGGAACACAGAAAAGTTACAGAAAAGCACATGTATAGCTACCAATTCCTGGCTTCCATCAGTGTTTAGCTGATAAAAATTCCAAGAGAGGTAGGGTAAAGATATTTGCTTGTCTTGTATTCAGCCTTAGATACTTGGCTTTCCTGGGTTCTTTCCAAAGTGGGACTTTTGACCCTCTGGCCACTCTGGATCTGGACAGGGGCTGCAGGGGCAGGGATGGAGCATTGCTTCTGGTGTGGCAAGAATTGGCAGGCACTGCTGGGCTGGGACTACAGAGCTGGGGCAGAGCAGGGCGTTGCCTTGACTAGGCAAGGCCTGATCTCCACACATCCAAAATATTTTGATCCAGCAATCCTTTGAGTCTCTCTCAATGTCCACATTTTTGAACTGAAGTTAATAAAAATGAAAGCTTTGGACATGGATATTCTTGTCTCATCTGTAAGTGGAAGGGGTTCCTTCACTAAAATTTCAGGCTTGCTCTTTTTCCCCTGAGATAAATTATGATAGGATATGGCTTATCCCTTTCTCACTAGGGACTAGTACCATCTGCTAAATTTGGTTTCAGAAAGATTTTGTGGTGTTTTTTTTCTTTCTGTAAGTCTTCTCTCAAAGCACAGCTTTTTCTTTCATAGGGGAAATCATGCAATGCCAGGACTTTACTCTCTTATCTAAAAATATTGCCAATTTCATAAAGCCTATGGAGCTAGTGTTGAAATAAAGCATTAGCAGGTTCCACAAATTAATCTTCAGATTCACTTTATTTACCAGGAGTTCTAACCTGGGTGAGGAAACTTTCTCAAAGATTATCAGCAGGAAGACTGAAATAGCTTTGCTGAGAGCTGAGTTATCATTAGATTTTGGAACACCTCAACTGTTGCCTGGCTGCCTAAGCAGCTCTTCACTACTTCTGATTGACATTCTCCAGGTGATGGGGGCTGCAGACTGGTCTCGTGCCCAGAGCAAGTGATGTAGTCTAGGGGTAGACCTGGCTCCTTCCTTGGTGACCACATGAGCAGGGATATAAAGTCAATCTAGCAAAACACCTCTTGTAAATATTCACTTGTTTTCCTACCCTAGAAAAGGCAAGCTGAGAAAAAATTCTGGCACCTGGACATTGCCAACTACCTTGAGCAATTCAGACTGCTCAGTCCCTGGATACTGTGCCCACGTGCACCTTCTTTGAACAAACTACAAAATTGTAATTATTACATGGTTATTGTGATAACCACACATTTCTTATTCTGCTCACATTTTTTTTTTTACAACATGCAGTACTGGGGTGTTGGCAGTGTTTAACTGTTTTTATGTATATCATATATCAGAGTGGATGGGATGAATAAATAGTTTGTAATACATACATTTTTCAAACATTTTTTCATATTCTCTACTGAGTTTTTTGTTCTTTCAAGATGTCAAAAACTGGATCATAATTTTCACAAATATATTGCTATTTGAAATTACTCAACCAATAATTTCTGTGAATTATCCCTGACTTGCAAGTTGTTTTTTTGCCATTTTGCTGTTGAGAAGTTGTGCTGTTTCATTTGAACAACACTCCTTTCTGTTAAATTGAATGAACATCTTATTATGAATTGGTTTCTTGTTGTAAATTTAATTCTAATTGATCATCAGGGAAATAAAGATAGGAGCTTATGTTTTTTGTCAAAAACTTTTTCTTTCAAAGAAAACTTACTTTCTGGGTATTTCTGAGAGTAGCTAGAAATTTGTTCAAAGAATGCTCAAGGAATAGGACAAAAATAGAGTTAAACACATTTATTTGAAAATGTGATCATAAAATACTGATAATTCTAAATAAATTTGTTTACTCTGATGATGATTGTCATTCTCTGTCCCTGAGTTTTGAATCTGGGAAAAATGACTGATTTTTTAAATATTCTTTTTGACCAACTGGCATTTTAATTCTAGAAATGTTTTTCACTCACTCTATAGGGTTCAAGGTTTTAGTATTATAATAATAATAAAATATTTTGAAAGATGGCATTTCATCTTGGGTAATTGCACTAGCACCAAAAGGCTTCTTCCCAACAAATATTCACAGCTTGTGTAAGTACAAGTATCTTCCCTTTCAATATGTTATAAGTCACTTTTAGTCTGAAGAATCGCTATCTTCAGTCCCAGTCCTTGGGACATTACTTAAAATTAATGAGATTCTGCAACAGGTATGATAGCAGAGAACCATTGCAGGTGGTTTTGTTGTTGTTGTTTTGGGGTTTATTTGTTTGTTTGTTTCTCTTTTGCATTTCTATGTAATTCCTGAAAGACCTACTCCAGTATGCAAATCAGCTCTTCCTAAACACCCAGGAATAGAGTTCCCTTTATTTTCTTTGGGCTCTTGACAAAATTTTCACACATCCAAGTCATTTACTCTTTCTTTTTCCTGTTCAGAATATATTAGCTGGCTGCAGATAGTGAAAATAACATATTTGTTTACTTACCATACATTCTAATCTGTAAATAAATAATCTGATAAACTAGGGGAGAAAAAGGAACAGAATAAGATTTACTTCCCTTAATGCTATACTAGTGGGAGTAGTGGAATTACTCCCCCTGTTAGCCCAAACTGACACTAAGCTGGTCTGCTATCTTAAATGAGTGTAGGGAGAAATACTCATTCATTCAGTTTTAGCTTTTATCACCCAGAAGTGAATAGTTAGATAAACCAGAGATGTAAATTAATTATCAATTAATTAATTATCAGGTAGACCTCATTCCCTCTGTCTCCAAGGAAGCCTCACATTTCCTTGTATGTTGTTGCTATTTTTCTACTTCTGCTGCGGCTGGTGCTGCTGCTTGTGCTTCTGTTGCTACTGCCACTATCACTACTACTACTAGTAATATTTAAAAGCACTTATTCTAGTCCTAAACATTTCCTTTTATTATTCACTTATGGTCCCAACATGAAGAGATCACTTATGGTCCCAACATCAAGAGAATGTAGAGTTGCTGGTTCCACTTAGATTGCTGGTATTTTTTGCTGCTATAATTCATAGCACAGAACTAAAGGAGATAAGAAAGAGGAGTTTTGACATGCATTTATAGCATAAATATCTGATAAATAAGATGATATAACCAGTCAGGAGAATTTTCTCCTTCTTCTCCTTCTTCTCCTTCTTCTCCTTCTTCTCCTTCTTCTCCTTCTTCTCCTCCTCCTCCTCCTCCTCCTCCTCCTCCTTCTCCTCCTTCTCCTCCTTCTCCTCCTTCTCCTCCTTCTCCTCCTCCTTCTCCTCCTCCTTCTCCTCCTCCTTCTCCTCCTCCTTCTCCTCCTTCTCCTTCTCCTTCTCCTTCTCCTTCTCCTTCTCC
>VZUI01038417.1:0-65358 GCA_013401135.1 Cettia cetti | reverse complement strand
GGGATTGCACAGATCCAAGGGATTGCACAGATCCAGGGGATTGCACAGATCAGGGATTGCACAGATCCACAGGGACTGCACAGATCAGGGATTGCACAGATCCAGGGGATTGCACAGATCCAAGGGATTGCACAGATCCAGGGGCATTGCACAGATCCAGGGGCAGGGTTTGGGTTTAGGGGGATGCTGGGCTTGAAGAGCTCTTGGAAAGCTTTTAAAACAAAAATAGGAATTATTTTTCCTATATCATGTGTCATCTCTCCTGTTTCCATGTCTTGGGCACTGTCCCTCACTCCTGGTGCCTTTCCAGCTCCATCCCAACTTCCATCCCACCTTCCAGTGTTTCCTCCCAAACAATGCTGGGGGCAAACCAAGAATTGCCTTTTCCTGTGAATTCCCTCTCGGCACACCTGAATTGGCTGTGGAATTTGTGTGTGCCATTTGCTCAGCCCACGTGGCACCACTGAAGTCTCATTTACTCGGATTTCTCCCCAGCTTTTCCTGCCCATTCCTTCCTTGGGGATGTGTTTGTGTTCCCAAGGAACAGCCCCAGCACCACGCCCTCCTTTAGGAAGGAAAACCTTGGAGTTCTGCCCTCTGCAAGCCCAAACCAAACCCTCCACCAAGCCCTGGGGGCCTGAGCACCCCTGCCCTGCTCCTTTCCCACTGAAACTCCCTCTTCTCCAGCCTGGAATGGACAGGGAAGAGGAATTGCAGCACTTTTCCCATAAAAACTTGGTCCCTTCCTACTGCTGGGCATTCCTTTTGCTGCATGAAACTATGGACACGTCCTGGGAATTGGGATATTCCTCCTCTGCTCCCTCCTCCTGCCCAAAGCTCTCCTACTTTCCCATTTCCTCAGTTTTAACCTCAGGAGAATGAACCAGAATTTAAAAAAGGAGGATGGAGATGGAGGCATGGATGTTTGGAAAGCCAGGTGCTGATGGATGTGGGATAATCACGGAAAAAGAAAAAATTTCCAGGCAAAGACCAGCAACGAGAGTATTGTAATTCAGCTTTCTTTGTTAAAAAAACAAAACAAAACAAAACAACCCAAAACATAGAACAACCCGAACATTGAACAGATTTGTTAAACCACAGACATAAAAGAATCAAGAAATACTACAAACCAAAACAAAAAAAAAATAAACAACAACAACAAAAAAAAAACCATTGTAGGAGACATCTTGTTGTCCAAGGCCATTGGATTCAGGAGCTGCTGGCTGCCCAGCCCTCAGTCAGTGGAATTGCTGTGCTGCCAGGAACACAAACGTTGGGAATACACAGCGCTTACTGGAGAAGAGAATTAAGACTATAAGATATTTACCCCTTTCAAATAAATAGAGTGTCATCTACAGCAATATTTAAATTAGTAAAACAGGTTTTTTTTAAAGCAACCAAATGTAACAAAATCGTAGATCGGGTCTAGGTTTTGTTGTGTGTAAGAGCTTTTTTTGTGTGTGTTTTTTTAAAAAAAAACAACAAAAATACAAAGCAAAGTCTCTGAAAAGTCAGATTCTTCACCAGCAGTGAAGGTCACCCTGCCTTGTTCTGAGGGTGGGAGCGAGCTCTGGGAGCCACTCAAAGTCCTCCCTCTCCCAGGGGTTTGGAGGGACATGGACCTCCCGTCCTCTGAACAAATCAGGAATTTCTTCCCCGTGTCTGATGTTGATCCTGACCCTGGGATGGGGAGAATCCCTGTGCCAGGCTGAACCTCAGCCCCGGGGAGAACTCAGGCATAGCTCTAAAATAGCTCATAAACTCTCTTTTAGGCAGTTTAGAAATTAATTCAGTGTTTAAAAAAATACTTTTTTATTTTTTACTCATTACCACTTCCACAGCTGGAGGAAGCAACACCCCTTCTCAGACAAGGGCTGGGGAAAGCATGGAATAATCCTTTGGCTATGGGATCCTTTGGGATCACTGACCCCAGGCCGTGTTTCTGCCACTGCATCATCAAACTGGGAGCTCTTGGCTGCACCAGCAGCACCCCCCACACATTCCCAACCCAGCTCCAGCTCCAACTGGGAAGAACTCGAGCCCAGGCAGACCCAGCACAATCCTGGGGGAAACTCCTGGCAGGGATGAGGGAGCAGATTCCCATCCCTGCAGGGATAAAGGAACAGATTCCCAATCCCTGCAGGGACACAGGAGCAGATTCCCAATCCCTGCAGGGACACAGGAGCAGATTCCCAATCCCTGCAGGGATGAGGGAGCAGATTCCCATCCCTGCAGGGATAAAGGAGATTCCCATCCCTGCAGGGACACAGGAGCAGATTCCCAATCCCTGCAGGGATGAGGGAGCAGATTCCCATCCCTGCAGGATCTCCCTGCTTGGCAGCCGAGCCTGGCTGGCTCAGGCTCCTCCCGGAGCTCCCAGGGCAGGCACAGGGCTGGGATTCAATCCCCGCGGTGGCAGCCAGAGCTCGGCACCAGCCGGGAGCCGCCTCGCCCTGGGGCTGCCCTTTCCCAGCCCCCAGGAGCTGCTCTGTCCCAGCCCTTTCCCAATTTCACGCGGTGAGGCTGCAGTGGGTGGAGGGGAAGCTGCCATCCCACGGGAACGGCCCCAGGGGCCTTGTGCAAGGACAGCGTTTGGCAGTTTCCTCCTGCATTTGTTTTGTCATTTTATTTTCTATGAAAGCCCTGAAGCCTGGGCTGAAGGCACAGGTACCTTCCCAGCCTGGAAATGTTCCCTGGGATGCCCTGCAGCCAGGGCAGGGCTCTGCCACTGGGAATGTCCCTCCAGGCTGGGGAAGTCACAGCCCCACTGCCCCGGCCCAGACCCACCACGGAGCAGCCCCTGGAGGAGCCCAATTTATTCCCTTGCCTGAGCCACCCCTGGGAGAGGACTTGGACAACAACAAAGCCACTTCCCAGGAGCTTCAATCCAGCTCGAGGCCCTTTAAAGTTTGTTCAACTGTGCCAGAGTCCCTTTGAACTCCGTGGCCACCAAGGGGGCCGTTCCAAACAAAAGCCTGTTTACCAGAACACGGTGTCTGAGATGGAAAACACTGCAAATTCTGCAGGAAGTTAAAAAAAAAAAAAACACCATTAAAAATCCACCATGATGACATAAATCCCTGTTTTTTGCAGGGCTGAGCAGGGCTGGTTCCCCTCCCAGCTGGAGGAAAGGTTCTTGTAGAAAGAGGAACCCAACGGGCACGGAAGCGCCTGGCCAGCAGCTCCTGCTCTGTTTAGCAATCCCTGCGGGATGCAATCCCGTGAACACCCCAAACAACTGCCAGCCTGGGAGCCTGAACTCCAAAACAACTGGAGAGGAGCAAGAGTGGAAGCTGGGTCAGCTCAGGGAGCTGCAGCACGGCCACGGCACCGCCCGCGCGCTCCAAGGGCTTCTCCAGCCTGAATTCCACGGACAGAACAGCTCCAGGGGCACCTGCAGGGAGCTGTCCAGGGAACACATCCCTGGGGAACCTCCTGAAGGGCACTGTGGCTGCAGGGGCCTCGTGGGGAGGGTTCATCTCCCTCCTGACTGACCTCAGGCTCCAAAGAGCACAGCAGAGACCCAGGGAAAATCCCACCTCCAGTGCTGGGAATGACGGGGAACTGTGGAAGTGTTTGCTGCTCCCCTGCCCTGACACATCTCACTCCATGTTTGAGGAAAACAAGCAGCAAGGTCTGGCCCAGGGATGAATTCTCCCTTTTCCATTCCCAAATCCATCAGAACAGCCCAAGCTGAGGGCAGATGTTGCTGATCCAAGGGAAAGCTGCCAGGCTGGACAGCAGAGGCTGTGGCAGCCATTTCCATCATTGGACAATCTACTTTTTGTCTTTTCTTTCTAAAATGAAATTCAGTTTTACCCCTTCCCTCATCATCTCCCAAACCTCCAGGAAAAACCAACCCAAGCTCTTCCAGCTGCATCAGGCAGCTCTGGGGGATCAATGACTCCAAGGTGAAAGAAATCAGCTTTTTGGCAGATGAACTTTGAGCTGTGGCTCACCAAATTCAGCCTTTCTGTGGCTCTGTGCTGGTACCTGGTTCAGTTTCTTCCTAAACCTCTATTGCCAAGGAGATGCTGATGAGATCCCCAAAACGTGGGACCAGTGCCAGAGGCTCAGGTTAGAACAAGAGACAGACCTTCAGCAGCAAGTGAAAAATCATGGAAATCCATGAAAAGCAAAGCAAGCGAGTTAAGGATTTAATTAAAATCCGTTAATTGCTTAAAAAATACTTTTTATGTGACAGCTCCTCTTTCAAATCAGTGTGAAAGGGTCACCAGGAGGACACTGTGATGGTCATCACCTGATGGACAACATGTCCAAGCCAGCCTTTGGGAGTTCTGGCCTTGGGTTGAGTGCCTGAGGTTCCAATGCCTTTGCTTTGCATTCCAAGGAATTCTGCTGGTGGGTTTTGGCACTGAGAGCCCCCACACTGAACCCAGGCCCTGCAGGAGCTGCCCTGAGACCTCACAGCCAAAAAAACCTACAGCTGGAGTGGCAGGGGACAGGCTGAGGTCCCCTCTCCATGAACAGGTCCAGCAGGAGCTGGGATTTCCCAGCACTGCTCAAAACCATCTCAGCCTTCAGCTGGAAGAAACCAAAACTTGAGATGTGATTTTTGTGATTCATGACCTGATTTATGCCAAAGCCTCTCCACAGGCATCAGATCCAAAAGGCTCCAACTCATTGCACTGGCCAAAACCCTCTGGATATCCCAAACCAGCTGCAAATCCTCCTGGAGAGCTGGACTGGGAATCACACTGTCACTGAGCTGGATTGGGAATCTCCACACTGTCACTGAGCTGGATTGGGAATCTCCACACTGTCACTGAGCTGGATTGGGAATCTCCACACCAGCTGCCATGGAATAAAGAGCTGATTGTCTCCCCTATTCCTGCCTCAGAGCAGGACACGGGGCTGGCAGAGTTGGGAGTGTGGAGCTGCCCCTGCCCCAGGACATCCTGGAGTGCTGCACAACTTCCCAGGACAAAGCCTGAGTGAGTACCATGGTGTCCTTAATGTCCCTCCATCCCAAAGAACTCTGCTGCAGGGAGAATAGCCCACCTTCCCAACGGCCAACTTTACAAAAAAGAATGGGAAATAGTTCACCAAGCCACCTGCACAAAGCACGAGCACAAAGATCTGCAACACAGATAGCAAAGCAGCTCCAGTGGGGGGAAGATCAGAATTCCAAGAGATGGTGGAGAGCAGAGGCACAATGAGCAAATGGTTCAGGAACTGCAGCTTTCCAAAAGGTGACACTTTGGACCAAAGAAAACGTGTCCTGAAGGGAACAGTGCTGGCTACTCAGGAACTACAGGAACTGTGGATGTGCTCAGGGATGGGAGGCACCACCCACGACAGCAAAGCAGATTTCACATGCAGATCATGGGCTGTGCTCAGGGATGGCTCCTGAACAGGAGGGTGCTGCTGGGATCTCATCCAGCCACACCTGGTGCACCAAGGAGGGTCAGGCCCAGGCCCTGCTCCTTAGAGCAGAACTCACTTTCACTACTCTGGGGTGGGCAGGCCCTGGCACGGTGCCCAGAGCAGCTGTGGCTGCCCCTGGACCCCTGGCAGTGCCCAAGGCCAGGCTGGATGGGCTTGGGGCAGTGGAAGTGTCCCTGCCATGGCAGGGGTGGCACTGGGTGAGCTTTAAGGTCCCTCCCACCCAACCATTCCATGATCTCCAGCAGCCTGAGGTGGCTCCAGCTAGGCAGGACATCTGCCCTCCTCCACAGCCCAGACCCAGGTGGTCCCATCTCCGTGGCACATTCCAGAGGAAACACAGCAGGACAGGGGGAGCAGTGCCAGGCAGAGCAGGGAGAGACCCCAGGACTGTGCCAGGGCAATCCCCAGCCCTGATCTCTCCCTGCAGATGGTTTAGGGCCACGAGGAGAGAGAGCACAGAGCTGCTCATCCTGTGCTGGATGAAAGCCTGGCCCAGAGAAGCATGGGATGAGCAAGCCCAGGACTTGGCCTTTGCTGAGTGCAGCTCCTGGGCTCCTCAGCAGGAGCTGCCCCCTCAGGGCTCATTCCCAGGGGTGGGCATCCCGCAGGGCTGGCCCAGCAGGGAGCTGCCTTGCAGCTGAGAGTGCTGATGCACATCCAGAGGGTGGCAGGGCCCCAAATGACACAGTGACACTCAGATGAGGCCCCCCCACGTCACTGACCCTGCTCTGCCTTGTCCCACTGCCCGTGGGGGTGTGAGTCTGGGCCAGTGAGCCAACATCAGCCAACCTCTGCTTCCCACCCCACACCTGGGCCAGGTAAGGCAGCTCAGGAACCTCCCCAGGGCTCTGTGGCAGCCCCAGCCCCCCCAGGCACTCTGAACACTCAAAGCAGGCTCCAGCAGATCCCAGAGCCAAGGCAAAGGAGCCCCCCAGAGCCCAGCACAGCCCTCACACACACACAGGGCACAGGCAGCACCCCTCTGGAATTGCCCTTTGGAATTCCTCCTCCTGGCTCGTGCTCGTACCAAGGACTTCTTCAGGCTGGTCTGTGGGCTGGGTGGGGCTGGAGGGGCTGAGGGAGGTGAGCAGAGCCCTGGGGCCGTGGTGGCAGCAGGAGGCAGCTCCTGGGGCTGGGGAGTGAGGGGTGATCCTTGTGTCATCTCTAAAGAACGTTGTGTTGTGCGTTTCCTCGGGCTCAGTATCCCTGCTCCTCCTGCCTAGGATTCCTGAGGAACCACTTCCATCAGCTTCTGGAACAGCACGGTGGCAGAGACTGCAGAGAAAGCAAAGGAAAGGTCAGGGATCACCCCCAGCAGAAATCTGGGTCCATGAGGGAAGGGCTGAGCCCTCTGAGTCCAAGCACAACTGAAGGCTTGAAATATTCCATGGATGCTCCCTCCTCCATTCCCAGAATTCAAACCTCCACAGGACCCTGCCCTGCTCCAGGACTGCAGGACACAGCCTCTCCTTGCCTGCTGATACAGGACCTCACTGTGGATGCTCTGGGTGTGAGGAGCCAAAACTGACTCAGGAATGGGCATGGAAAATCCAAGGTGAAGCTTTCCTTCCAGTTCTGAAAGCCATGTGAGCCCCTGGCCTCTCCTGAAGGACAAACCCACCCAAAGCCCCCTGTCCTGCTCACAGGGCAGAGGCCACTGCCTGGCCCAGGGCAGGCAGGAGCAAAGGGATATTCCAGGTGCAGATTTCCCAGGAAAAGGTGCTAAACTGAAGTAATTTTATTTTCCCACCCATCCAAACACTCCTCTGCCCCCTGCTGCTCCATTCTGTGCTTGGACATCATGAAATATTCCTGCACAGCAAAGCTAATTCTAAGCACAACCAAGTGAGGCTGGAGGTGATCAGATTATCTCCAGTGTATCAATAAATCACTTTTAAAGTTCCTGTGTTTCTCACATCTCTCATTTGCAGGATTATTACTGTCCTCAGAATATTTTCAGTATTCTCCTTACAATCCTTTGGTGGAGGAAAACAATGGATATGGTAATTTACCACCCAGGCATTGCAAAAATGGCTTTTCCAGGAACTGAGCCTAATACCCAGGATAAAAAAGTGAGTGTGGGACAGAGAGACAGGGGGAAAAGAAGAATAACAAGTGCTGAGTGCTGCTGAAAGCTTTTTTCTTCCTCATGAAACACCCAGCTAAGGCTGGGCACTTCTCCTTGCCTGCTTTTCTGGGTCAGCCCCTTGCAGGAGAGCGGGGAGGCAGCTGCTGAGGCTGAGCTCAGTTACTTGGGCAGCAGGGATTGATTTCTGGGCTCACTTGTTGAGGCAGAGGTTTCATGTGCCAAGCACAGCCTCTCCATCCCTCCAAACCCTTGTGGCAGCTGTTGGAAAACCTTGGGGCAGATACCTTAAAAATAAAAACCTTAAAAATAAACCTGAGCTGACATCCAGGGGAGCTGCCACAGGGGGATGCCAAGGAAAGCTTTGCCTGGATCCCAAATGTTAGCACTGCCTAAGCCATGGATTGGGACTAACTGTGGGGTTTCAGCAGTCAAACTGAGGCCAGCTGTGCTCAGTCCCTCCTGCACCACTGGGAAGGGATTCCCTGAGCAAAGGCTTGGCCCTGGGCTTTGCCAGGAGCAGGGAATTCTGCTCTGCTGCTACCAACCTTTTTGCCAGGATTAAAACTCATCAAAAACATGGTGTATTGGTCCCCAACTTTGCCATTCCTGCAAATCAGGATGCATTTTGGGTGCTTGGCACACATGGCAATCATCAGGATAAACTTGTTTCCATGAAAGAAGAATGAAGCAGAGCCAGGATTTTGGAAGCTCCTCCAGAGGGAGGAGAGCCAGTGCTGCCAGCTGCAGCACAGCACTGGGAAACTTTTTGGGAGGCAAAGCTGCTCCTCCCTGGGGATACTCACAGATGCCTTGGAGAATCCACTTGGGCTTGTTTTGCCACCAGACCCCAAAGAAGTAAATGGGGATCCCACTGAGGATGATGGCAAAGCCAATCCCACATTCCACAGGTGTCATCCAGAAGGAAACAGCGATGAGGAACAGGCAGGCCAGGATGAAGAAGATGGGCAGGCAGATGTTCACCTGGGCAGGGAACAAGGGACACCTCAGGAGATGTGCCAGGGGAGGCCTTCCAGGAGTTTATCCAGCCTGCTCCCCCGTGGCCAAGAGCCTTTCTCAGCACCTTTTTGGGCCTCAGTTCCATCATCCCATCATTCCACATCCAACTCATCAGCACCAAACACCAAACCCAGCAGAGGCACAGCACAAGCTGGAGCTGTTTCCCAGGGCACTCTAAGCAGGGCAGCCCAGCTTTGAGAAGCAAACCCCAAAACTGAAGGGAACAGCCAGCAAAGATTCCCTTTGGGAAGGCACCACTCCAGGCCCATGGATTTGTTTCCCTGTGGGTGCTGCTGCCTGGAATGGGCCCGAGTGTGGGATGAGGGAAAAACAGCCTTTGGGGGAGAGGCAGTGGGGGCTGACAGGATCTTGGCCTGCCCCCAGCTGGGCCACGGGGCTGCCAAGCTGGCCAAGGACACCGGGGACAGAGCTCGGCACGGGGCCGGCTGCTTTAGCAGAAAACTATTTTAGGGGAATTCCACAGGGGTACAGAGTGTTACACTGAGAGCCAGAGCCTGGGATGTGCCTGGTACTCATGGAGAATAATCCCACCACAGCCCTGCCCCTGTCACCCAGAGCTCCCTCACTGTGCTGGCCCCGAGGCAGCTCCTTGTGCTCCTCCTGCACGGGTTCAGCAGCAGGGACACCTCCTTTAGCTACAACACAACATTGCCCTGCCATCCCAGCCCCTTCTCCATGCAGCACCAGCAGCTGAGCCTCTCCTGGTGCTGGGCAGGGAGCGGGGAGGGCTCTCCTGGCAGTGCCCAGCCCGTCCTCACCTTGATGGGCCTCTCCAGCTCGGGCTTCTTGTAGCGCAGCCACATCATCCCGATGATGGCCAGGGCCACACACAGCCAGTTGAAGAAGCTGAAGAAGTTGATGACTGAGAAGATGTCATTGGAGAAGGCATAGAGCAGGGTCATGACACACTGAATCCAGGGAAAAGGCCATTAGGAAAGGCAGCAGGCAAAACTACCAATGTAACAACACTAAACGGGGGGATTTAGGGGAAATACCTGCCAGGAAAGGGATCACATCGACTACTTTTTATTTATTTAAGCTGTTTTCAATTGGTGCTTGGAACCATTTCATAGGAACATGGAATGGTTTGGGTTGGAAGGACGTCAAAGCTTTAATGACTTCTAGTTCCAACCTCCTGCCATGGGCAGGGGTACCTTCCACTATCCCAGGTTCCTCCAAGCCCTGTCCAGCCTGGCCTTGGACCCTCCCAGGGATGGGAAGAATTCAAGACAGAGGTGGACAATGAGGACATGATGGGAAGGGTGAACCTCCTGTGGGTACATGCAGGAATGGCTGTGGCTCCATTCCAGAGGGATCCCAGCCCTGCTCCACGCCCCAGCCCTGCTCCATGCCCCCACGCCCCAGCCCTGCTCCACGCCCCAGCCCTGCTCCAGGCCCCAGGCTCACCGTGAACACCAGGGACGGGACGGGGGTGAGCAGCCGGGGGTGGATCATGGACAGGATGGAAGGCAGGTGCCCCTCTCGGGATCCCACGAAGAACAGCCTGGCAGGGACACAGAGAGGGGACACAGTGCAGTCACAGCCCTGCAGGGCTCTGTCCTCAGCACAGAACAAATGGGGCCAGCCTGAGCTCAGCCCTGGTGGCCCCGAGGCAGGACTGGAACTCCAGGACTGCAACTCCAGCCCCTGACTCACCAGGGAGGCTGGGCACGGCCAGGGAATGCAGGAAGGATGGATTTATACCCTGTTCTCCAGGGACAGCCATTAAGTGACTCCTCAGGCAACCCAGGGATGTGTCAGAGCCGGAACCATCTCAATCCTGCCCCTGCCCAGCCTTTCTCACCTTCCCAAGGGATTCTCATCCCTGAAGTTTCCCAACTTTCTGCTTTTCATTAAAGCCACTTTCTCAGCAGCTCTGAGCCCTGAGCCTGTGATGGGTCTGGTTTATTGACCTCACCAGGACTTTGCCTGAGGAACAGAAGACTGAGACCACTGAAAGGTTGCCTTTAATCTGGTTTTAAAGTCTGACTTTGTCTTCCTGCATTCCCCACACGGCCTCCAGGCCCTCCAGACTTTGTGTCTGCCCACAGCCACTCTCTGGAGGAGAACTCCAAAGGAACAGGAACAGAGCACAGCCCATAAACAAAAGCCACAGGATTGAGCAAGGAACCTACCGGGAAGAAGTGAAAAGAGATCCATTGACAGACCCAAAGCACGAGAGCCCAACAAAGACAGGGATGATCCAGGACATGACACCGAGGTGGTAGTTCCCAAAATCCTAAATGGGGGACAACAAGAGACATTTCACACTCACAAAGTCCCAAAAAACTCAGAGCTGTCTACAAAGAATATTTGGAGAAATCTCAACAAATGCCACAGCTCATCAGCGCAGAAGCTGTGACAGAGTTTCCCATATTCCCATGTGCTGCTCCCCTTTCCTGAAAAAGCAGATTGTGGAATTGCTGAAATGCATCAGCAGCCAGCCCTTCCCTCGGGGCCAGGACACGACATTTATCCACCAGCTATCGGAAAGTTCAAGACCAAACGGAAACTGTGAGGAAACTCAGACAGGAGCTGCTGCCAAGTGCTGAGTCAGGAGCTGGGACACAGCCCTGGGGACACACAGGGACCTGGCCTTGCAGCTTTTTGTCGCAGCCTGAGCCTGTGCTGCTTCACTGCAGGTTTGCACCAATACAGGACTGATTCCCAGCTTCTGCTGTTCCAGGACAGGGCTTGGAGAACCTGGGAAAGTGGAAGGTGTCCCTGCCTATGACAGGGGGAGGGATGGGATGAGCTTTCAGGTCCCTTCCCACCCAAACCATTCCAGAATTCCTGCAGCACAGGCTGTGGCTGGAGCATGGCCTCGGTCCCAACCCAAAGGATGGAGCTGAGGGGCTCAGCTCGTCCTGGGCTGGGAGACTCTTCCTGAAGCTCTGAATAATCCTGGTCAGGCTCGGTCTGCAAGGTCTGCTCCCTTCTGAAGCCATCAGGCTTCCTGACCACACTGGCATTTTAACTAATAGAAGTATTCTTTTTCTCTCTTAATTAAAACAAGGAAGACACGGAGAGAGAACAATCCAATTCAGTGTTGACTGAGTGACCTTTCCCCATAAATATCAAGCTCTGGTAACTGAGGGGCAGTCACAAGGCCAGCAGCAAACTTCCCTAGCTCAGAATGAAGAGCAGCACTGAGTGCCACCCTGGCTGCTGCCCGGGATAACCCCCTCGGGATCACGCTGTTCTTCCCCACTCCCATCACGCTGCTCTTTATCTCCTGCTCAACATCAGGGTTTCTGCAGGCAGCCCTGAGCAGCCTGGCACAAAGCAGGAGATGTGTGCAGTGACACAAGGCTGATTTCACCTGCCCTGGGATGAGTCAGGCTGGAGCAGCGGGGATCTTACCACGGCCACGGCCTCGGACGTCAGCATCTGCTCGGTGCTCAGCGTGGTGAAGTAAGCCAAGTTGGTCAGCACATACACCAGAGTGACGACAGGCAGGGAGATGATGATAGCCAGGGGCAGGTTTCTAGGAAAAAAAAACATCCATTGTCCTGGAGCAGCCCAGGGGAGGGAGCTGCTGGTCCCAGGGATTGCCACCCTCCTGTGCTCGCTCTGTTTGAGCCGCTCTGCTCTCTGGTGTCCAGTGCCCAAGCACACGCTGCTCCCATGGGAGAGAGGACATCCACAAGGGAACAGGCTGCCCAAGGACTGGGGGAGTCCCCATCCCTCAAAAACCACCTGGATGTGGCACTTGAGGCCATGGTTAGTGGTGAACATGGTGCTGGTTCACTGTCTCAAAGCTCTTTTCCAGCCTTTCCGTGGCTCCCTCCCTCCCAGCTCTGGAGGCTGTAGATGGACAGGGAAGGATGGTGGCAGAAGGGATTTTTTTGCATGGAGAGGCCCTGGCTGCCTGGGCAAGCAGGAATTCAAGATCACCACAAAGGCAATTCATTAAAAATACCCAGTGGCACCAGCACAGGGATTCTCTCTGGGCAGAGCAGCTCCCTCGTGCTGGGGGAATTGGGACTCTCTGGGATGCACTGGGCAGTTTTAGGCTCTACCTAAACTCAGCTGTCTGGGAACTGAGGGAACCCAAAGAAAAGGAGGTCAGGCACAGCCTAAAGCGGGTCTGTGAACAGCCTGTGTCGGTAGAAATCTGCCTTTCCCAACAGTTTAATTTCATTTGTGAAGGGAAAGTGCAAAAGGAAACCCTGCTTGGTGCCACTCTAATTGCTCCAAGCTGCAGGAGCAGAGTCAAACACCATCCAGCAGACGTGAAAATAATTGCAAAATGCAGCCCCCCTTTTGCTGTTTCTCTGGGAAGGGGCGGATCCAGCCCCGTGCTTCCCAGCAGGCACAAAGCACCCCCAGGGTCAGCCAGGATGGGCTCTTGCACAAGAGCAAGCCCCCGAGCCTCGGCTCCCAGCAGCTCCCAGGCACCTTCCCAGGAGCAGAGGGGATTTCTCAGCACTGTCCTGCTCTGCTGAGAGCCCCAAATAACCCCGAGAGGCATGGGCAGAGCAGGAAGCAGCTCTTGCTCAACAGGATGGGAAGAGCACGGGACAAACACATGGAGAGCTGCACAAACACATGGAGAGCAGCACAAATGCTCAGTGGGAGTTGAAGCAAGGCAGCAATAAAGCCCTGAGTGCTCTTTCCTGGCCCATAACTCACAGAGGTGTCAGGCTGAGGAAGCAGATTTCTCCCAGCGCTGATAACACGGCACGGGAGAGCAGGGCAAACAACAGCCCTGCT
This sequence comes from Cettia cetti, assembly GCA_013401135.1. Taxonomy (NCBI): domain Eukaryota; kingdom Metazoa; phylum Chordata; class Aves; order Passeriformes; family Sylviidae; genus Cettia; species Cettia cetti. The sequence goes on along the minus strand of VZUI01038417.1, from coordinate 52,106 downwards.
CCTGCAGGGGTTATTGTTCCTTCTCCCTGATTCCAGGCAGGTAGAAGGTCATTAATTCATCTTGTTTTCTCTTTTTAGGATAAAGACCTTGGCTTCCTCCTCTGTTAAACACATGAGGAGCTTCCCCAGACCAGCAGCTTTTTCCCCAGGGAAGTCATGCCAGGACTCACACCTACCTGTAGGGATTTATCATCTCTTCTGTCACAAAATTCAAGTAATTCCTGTAATTTCAAAAGGACAGGGGTTAATTCTGTTTAGCCCATGGCATAAATGAAACCCTCCAGTTTAATTCATCTGCACAGGCATTCCAGGAGGGGCACAGGCACTGATCCTGTGGGAAAACTTAGGATGGCTGATGTCCAGGGCCAGGCTGGACAGGGCTTGGAGCAACCTGGGATGGTGGGAGGTGTCCCTGCCCACTGGATGATCTCGAAGGTCCCTCCCAACCCAAATCATGCCATGATGAGGATGGCTACAAGTGGCCTGTTTCCACAGCAAACTGAGCAGCAATTTGCTGCTGAAAGCACTGACCAAGGAGCCCTGCAGGAGCTCCTGTTTGGACCTGGAATTAAGGTGATTGTGGAAGGAAGGGAGGGCTGTGCCTTACCATCCTCCATAGGCAAAGAGGCCGCTGTACAGAGCCAGCACGATGTTCCCCACGTCCGTGTTGGTGCCCTCGAAGGATCTCTCAGGGGTCAGGTTTTCCACATCCCCTGCAGGACACAAACCCCGCTCAGCGCCACGGGCCCCGAACCCCAAAGGCCTCCAGAGAGACCTGGAGGCAAGAGCTGCTCTTGGGATTAAATTTTCTTAATTATCACCCTGCTGCTTTTTGGGTTATGCAGAGCATGGGCACGTTTTCCCTCCAGTTTTCCAGGGATCAATCCAGCTGGGTTCATCCCCAAATGATGACCCCAAAACCTCATCTCAAGCAAAGATTGACTCCTCCAAACTTTCTCACGCTGCGACGTGCTGTCACCAAGGTGATGGCCCAGAGACATCCTGGGGACCTTCCTGCTGGAAGATGCTTTGCAAACAGGGATTGTCACGTTGTCCTCTCAACTGGAGGCTGCTGGCCTTCGATAAAGCCCCAGGATTTCCTGCACTTCCACCAGCCACCCAAACCCCCAGAAACCCAGGATTTCCTCCAGTCCCACCAGCCACCTGATAAAGCAGAGGCCTGTGGCAATCCCTTTGATTGAGGGAAGTCAGGTTCTGGGGGTTTGAATATCACAAGTCACCTTCTTTAGGGCCTGATGATCAAAAGTTCCTGTTGTGGACCTGCTTTTGAAAGAAAAGGCCAGAAATAGAAGGTTTGATTGTGCCTCTGGTCCCAGCTCTCCCCAAGCAGCCCCGGGTTTATTTATTTTGCTTTCAAATGCTCTGCAGTTGTTTTGTTCCCTGTCTTTGATGCAGGGGCTGGCTGTGGGACAGGGATGGCAGAGCCACGCTCCCAGCTGGAGTGCAGGGAATGTGGTGGGATGCAGAGGGGCACCTCTGCACCCAGGGAGCCTTGGGGAGCCCATGTGATTCCTCTTAGGGCACAGAGCTCTCCTAATCACCCCAGCAACTGCATCACAAGGCAGTCAGCAGGGCCTGCAGCTTAACCCTTCATCCCTCGGCACAGGGCACCCAGGAGGTGCTGCTGCAAAAGCTCAGGGATGCTCCAACAGCAGGAATTTTCCCTCTGGGTGGCCTCTCTTCCAGCCTGACTCTAGGAATTCTCCCTCCCCTGTGCCACTGCTGCAGAGGCTGGGTGACAAACGTGGATGTAACCAGCCCTGGAACAGTTCCCACTCATCTTCCCAGGGCTGGGAAAGGAGGGTTCTTCCCGGCAGCACCATCGGCCTCCCTGAGCATCTGCCACTCATGGGGCTGCTCCAAACCTCTGCCAGTGACCTGGAGCTGCCCTGTGTGGGCAGAGAGCTCCATCTCCTCTTTCCTCCTCCTTCCCTCACCCTCCAGCTCTATCCTGATCCTTTCCAGCTGGGCATTGCTCCCTTCTCCTTCCTCCCTCCTGCTTCTGCTGAACCCTGACCAGGGTAGAAGGATATTCCCTAGCACAGCATGGGAAGTCTCTCTGCTCCCCAGGCTGCCCAGGGAACCAGCACCCCTCTGCCTTTCCCTGCCTGCAGCCCCCTCATTTGCAGGGGGATGCTGTGGGTGTGAGCTGCACCACTGCAGCAGCTCGTGCACAGCCTGGGAACCCATCCAGAGTGGGAAACCCAAAGTGTGCAGGGCTCCTCCTGTCCAGAGCCCAATCCCAACTGTTCCCTGCTCGAGTCACCTCTTCCCCAGCAGCTCCTTGCACCAGAAGCTCTTCCCTGCATTTCCTTTGGGATGTTCTGGATGTATTTGACACCCTGGAGCCTGTGATCCTCCTCAGCAAAATGCACCAATCCTTTCTAAAAACGCATCCAAGTGCAACAGGAGAGCCAGGAAATGCAGGGACTGATAAAAGGCTGAGTTGAACCTCAATTCCTGCGTTGCACGTTCTGCACAGAATCCCAATTTAGCCCACGTGAATCAAAGGGCTGAGCAGGAGGGGTGTGCAGGGGATCACATTCCACTGCATCCCTCAGGCTCAGGTTTCCCCACCTCATTTCTGCCCTTCCTGAATAATTATCAGTCTGGTTCTTTCCAGGCCTTTTGTTATGGGAATAAGAGACACATTTTGTTCACAGTGCCTGTAATTAGCTACTGCAACAGCACATGGATGGACTGGGAGAGCAGGAGGCTCTCCAGCACTTCAAACACCCCTCAGGATATTTCTTCTCGAAGGTTTCAGGCTCTCCATGTTCTCACCCTGATCTATGGATCATCACCTTCAGCACCCAGGAGGATGCTCCCATCTGGGAGCGGCACAAGCACCACTCCATTTATTGTCCACAGCTGGACACCAGCTCCTCCAAAATCCTCCTTCTGTCTGTCACAGGCAAAACCCTCTCAGGCCAAATGTTCCTTCTCCTGAGGCAGCCAACACCTCACTGCCCTTCCCACCTCCCAGTGAGTTGTTAAATTTCCCATTTCTGTGCCCCAGGGTAAAACGGATTTAGCAACATGTCAGGACCCAACGAAATAACCAGAGGAGCGCCCATGTCTCAACATCCTCAGCATAAAAAATTCTTGTATCTAATCTAAACTTGCCCCCTTCCAGTTTAAAACCATTTACCCCTCATGTCCTCAACACGCCCTGTTAAAACCCCCCGGAATTATTTAAGTTTGATCCTAATTTGAACCTTTGATCCAACCCCACCTTGTCAACCAGACCGGGGAGTGCTGGGGGAGGAGGGGAGAGCGGCTGTGCTGGACCATCTACAAAACCTCCCAGACACTCCATCCTTCAAGCCTCAACAATTCCAGCCCCCAGGCTTTTGGATCTGCAGCCTTTGGATGGAATCAAAGGATACAAATTTGCAGCTGAGGCTGCCAAGCGAGGCCTTGGGGCATCCTGAGCTCATCTCGAACTCATCCCGGGCTCCAGGCACTGCCCTGCCCAAGCCCGGCACCCCGGAGAGCCCCAGCCTGGTTTGAACCGGCTGTTGCACCGCACTCTGCTCTACAATTAACCAAATTAAGGTAACGAGCTGTGACACAAAGCCCATTTGCTGCTCCTCCAGCTGCCAAGACTGCGGTAATTGTGCCGGGTCAGCCGGGGCCTGCGGCGGGAGGGACCCGGCTGAGGCGGGAGGGGCCCGGCTGAGGCGCGGCGTGTTCAGGCCCTTCCTTCAAAAACGTTCATTTGCTCCCCAGTCATGTCTAGTCTGGTTTTAATAGCACAGCAATCTCCTCCTGCACAAAGCATTGCAGGATAATTAAATATTTTCAACTTGCCCCAACAGTGGGGAGAGGGAACACGGCCATGGAGAGAGGGGGGCCCTGAGCTCCAGGTGTCCCTACCCAGAACCCCGAAGGAGGAGATGCACTCGGCTGCTGAGCCATGGGAAAAACAGCGAGAATTCACGGGACTGAGTCATAAAAAGAAGCGTTTGACACCTGACTAATCTGCAGCAGGAGGCTGCTGTGATTTCGAGGGGCAGGGCGTGGCAGCTGTCCCTGCTTCCCTGTCCCTGCTGCCACGCTCCGGGAACGGGAGGATGAGGAAGGAGCCTCCTTGCAATCCTGCTGAAAAAACACTGCAGTGGTGGCATTTGGGATGCCAGGGGACAGGCAGCAGCAGGGAGTGTTGTCCCTGCAATCCTGCTGAAAAAACACTGCAGTGGTGGCATTTGGGATGCCAGGGGACAGGCAGCAGCAGGGAGTGTTGTCCCTGCTGTGCCCTCAGGGAGGGATGTTCCCTGTCCATGGGATTTGGTTCCATCCTCGGTGGGAGTCGGGGTGGGATGGGTGGGGAACATCCCCCTGCTCTGGGCTCCAGCCTCGAGTCCCAGGCTGTACCCAGGACTGACCATGGAATCCTGGAATGCTTTGGGTGGGAAGGGACCTCAAAGCTCATCCCATCCCTGCCATGGGCAGGGACACCTTCTACTATCCCTCCAAGCTGCCCTTGGACACTTCCAGGGATGCAGAGGCAGCCACAGCTTCCCCGGACACCCAGGGTCTGCCCCAGGGCACAATCCCAGCCAGCTCTGCCACCCCCACCCCAATATTATTTGTAAAAAGGTGTTTAAAGGTGATGTTGTGGCTGGAAATCCTAAACTCTGCCGGTAGGGTTCTCTTCAGTGGGCAGAGTTGGGCTCTTCAAATGCCATTTTTAGTACTCCAGGTGCAAGAAAATGTCTGGCACTGCGGGGTTGAGACATCTGGGTGCTACTTTCATTTATCAAATCCCTTTTGCTAGAAAATGTCCCTTTGGTCTCTGTCTTTCTCCCTGGGGATTATTTTGGTAGCTTCCAGTCCACCTCATTTTTCCCTGCCTTCTTTTTTTTTTTTTTTTTTGTGAAGAATCCCGTGATTGAGAGAGAGGGAAGGAAAACTGACTCTCTCTTCCTTTCCTCCCAGGCTTGGAGCACCCTGGGATAATGGAAGGTGTCCCTGCCCATGGCAGGGTGAGACTGGAGGAGCTTTGAGGTCCCTTCCCACCCAAATTATTCCATGATTCTACAAAAAAATTAAAAAAAAAAAAAAAAAAAAGAAAAAAAGCCCAAATTAAACCCAAACCTCCTGCCCAGCCTAAGCTCTGCTCTGGAGTTAAACCTGCCTGCTCTGTCCTTAACTGACCCCGTGCTGCTCTGGCAGATGCAGCTCTGCATCCCTGACAGCCCAAGGAAAGGAGGCAGGGAGAAAAAAGCTGCTGCCACCAAACAGCTCCTGGAGGCACCACAGACCAGGAATTTCACAGCCAGGAAAAAGAAAAGGGACAATAAATAAAGGGACAATAAATCCAATAAAAGCAGTTCAGTAAAATCACTGTTAAATTCTATTTCTCTCAGTCCCAAAGGCCCAATTCCAGGTTTTTAAGCAGAGCTGCTGGTGAGAGATCACAGCAAGGGCTGGAGCTGCATCACTGCTGCAGCTGCCTGAGGGCAGAGAAACATTCCAGAAATCCTGAGGCATCATCCACAGGAAAAAAGAGATGGAAAATGTGTCCCTAATATGTTTTTTTCTATTTTTTTGACATCGAAACCTTACCTGAACCTCCTCACCTGTAAAAAGCACGAGTTTTTTAAGGGAAGGTTTTTAAGGGAAAGTTTTAAGGTGCAGGTATGGAGAGGACATAACCACAGATCTGTGTCACATCCAGGGCAAAAATATCCCTCAAACCTGCTGTCCAAACCTTCTCCATGATCCAGTCCCAGATATCCCACTCCCCAGCTGAGGAATATGGCCAAAAATTACCCAGCTGGACAGAAAGCAAATTGAGAGAGCTGATAAAATAAGAGAACCAAAATAAATCTTGTTCTCATAATACTGGAGTGAAAAAACTCTGATCCTGTCTATGCTTGAAGTTAGTTCTATTATTTAAGTAAGTTATTTATATAAGTAAGTTATTTATTATTTATTTTAGTTGAATTAACTTTTTTCTGTTATTTCCAGGCTGTAATCTGGGGGCCATACACAAGGTTTTACACACTAATACCCAAATGCAGAACTTTTCAAACCACACATCTCCAGCCCCACAAAGGCTTTTTAAAGTTTCATTTTTGGATTAATAAAATAATTTCATCCCAAACAGCTCAGTTCCACTGAGTCAACCTCCAGGCACTTAAAGGCTGAGTAGGAAACCAACTTCCATCCTCCTCCTTTGGAAAGGGCAGGGAAGGAGTGATGGGAAACAGCTGCTGACAGGGAAATGTTCTTTCCTTTGGGGCAAAATTGCCACAGAGTTTTTGTCCTTGAGAGACTCCTGCTCTTCTGCAAATCAGGAAAAGAGCCAAAAAGAAGATGAAAAGAGAAAAAGCCAAAAGCTGGAGGTCAATGCTGAAAGGTTTCTGTGAAATCACAGAAATTTCCACGTTTGAGCAAAAAATGTGGTGTTGCTCCTCTGGTCTGTTTATGGATACTGGAACACAAACCAGCAGTGGGACAGGAACCAGTAAAACCAGTTCATTGTCCAGAACACCTGGGAATACACAACCCCACACCCCCTGAAAGAGCAGCCCCAGACAAACCAGCTGGGTGCACATCTCACCCCACAACAGCTGCCAGCTTGGGTGGATTCACCCCTGCTGCTCCTCTTGGTCCAAAAAAACAACCCTGGAATGGGCACAGGGTGTGGAAATGTGGCTCTGTGTGGGACAAAGCTGGAGGACAAAACAGTGTACTCCCATTGTCACTGAAAAAGGGAATTTTTGTGCTTTCCTTGAATAAAAAAAATGAAGAAAAAAGATAATTTCTTGCTGTATCCCTGCTGAAGGCACAGAGTCACTTGGAATAATTGAAAGGAAAATTGAGCAAGGTGCAAACAGCAGGTGGGAGCTGAGGAAGGGACAGGAAAGGAGCTTGCACATTCTTAAGGACTTAGCAGAGAGCTTGGAACTTCCCTAAGGAGATTAATAAAATCCATGCTGGAGCCCAGGCAGAATCCTGCTGGGATTCTGGACAAGCAGGAATGCGTGATTTGGGACAAACTGTGAACCAGGATCTGCTGTGGATCCTGAGGATCCCACTCTGATCCAGTCTGGTTTGAGTGCTGGGTGCTCAGGCAGGGAGAAAAGTCTTTGCTTGCAGGTGTCACTGTCCAAAATTGCTTTTGATCTCCCTGCCAGGTGGAGCAGCAGGAAAATAAATCACATGGAATTCTCTGCCCTGTGCACAGCCACAAACACCTGGAACTGCAACAAACTTCAAAGGAAGTAAAACAACTCCTGGGACACAGGAGGGGTTTTACTGTAACAAGGCAGAAATCCCTTCTGGGTTACAGACAGAAGGCAAGGGAAATCTCGTGGATTTCCACCTGAGGAAGCAGGGCAGAAAGTGCCTCAGCCTCCTCAAAAAGGCCAAAACAACAACACATTCTGAAGATGCAAATGAAGATTCTGTCTGCAGACAAAGCCCAGTTGTAAAGATCTTCACGGTAAAATGGTAACCAGCTACAAGAGGTTTATCATGACTTCTCCTTTTCCTCCTGGGAGAGAATCAAAAAGTTCAGCAGAGCAGGCTGGGGAGCTGGGCAGAGGGAGGAGGTGTATTTTGTGATAAGCCTCAAACAATGTCCCTGTTGAGTGTCTGCACTGAGCTGGAAGAAAATAAAACCTCTGACAAAGCAAGAAATTCTGCAAAGACAGCACTGGCTCCCAGAGCTGAGACAGGAATTAGAGACCCACGAGCACACACAGACACACCCCCTGTGCAGGGACATGATTCCCTGGAGATTTTGTCCCCTTTTAGCAAATAAGGACGGGCCTGTTCCCCAAGAAATGTTTATTCCCATAAAACTTGCACAAAAAAGCCACACTTTGGTTTAACTGTGAGTTAATCAGGTTTGGAACAAATTCAGATGGGTTTGGAACAAAGCAGTCTCCCTGCTCTGAGAGGATTTTATGGATGCATGAAGCAAGCTAGCAGTACCACTAGAAAATTTGCTTTATCTTCCTATTTTTATCTCCTTTTCCAGGTGCCAGTGCCAGCTGAGAGCTGCAATCTCTCTGCTCCTCGTGGGCTCTGTGTCCCTGGGTGACCCAGAGCTGGCCTGAGCCACTGCACACCTGGAACAGGATGAAGGGAAATGTGCAGAGGAGTTTGTGGAAGGATTAAGATGACTGGGAGTGGTTTGCACATGCAGAAAATTCTCTGTGAGCAAAAGGCCACGCGTTACAAAAAGATTGCCCAGTGCAGCAGCACCAACATTTTCATTCCCTGCAATCCCAAAGGGAGAAGCCACAGTCTCTGTGTAAGTGGGAAAGACTTTAACTGGTTTCAGGAGCATGAAATCAAGCCTGGCAATGATATAAAATATAAAACCCCACAAATAAAATACCAAATGCAAAAACCTCAGCCCTCGGCAAAGCTGGAAACATCCCCCAAGCACCTGAGAGAACGGGGAGGTTTGTAAAGCTCTGGAACACCTGGGGTTGGACTCCTGGGCTCTGTCCCTCATCCTGCTTTACCTGCAGGGCCCCAAAAGGAGAAAAAAGAGCAGGACTCACCTTTTGCCAGCTGCACGAAGCCCAGGATGATGATGAGAGCCAGCGCCAGCAGCTTGGCCGCAGCAAAGGCGTCCTGCACACGGGTGGCAGCTTTGACACTGTAGCAGTTCACAGCTGTGAGCAGCACTGAGGGGACACAGGGACAACATTAGCACGCAGGGAGACATGCCAAATGCACCAAAAATCACAAGGAATCTTTAGGTGGGATATATGGAAGGAATTCCTCCCTGTGAAGGTGGGCAGGCCCTGGCACAGGGTGCCCAGAGAAGCTGTGGGTGCCCCTGGATCCCTGGAAGGGTCCAAGGCCAGGCTGGATGGGATTTGGAGCAGCCTGGGACAGTGGGAGGTGTCCCTGCCCATGGCAGAGGATGGAATGAGATGTTCTTCAAGGTCCCTCCCAACCCAAACCATTCAGTGATTCCATTTTGCTAAAACAACCAAGCAGAGCCTCTTCCCAGAAGAGAAACTCACTGAGAGCTCTGCAGCCTCCCACTTCTCAATTCCAGCCTTTATCCTGGCAGAAAGTGGTCTGAACAATGCCTGTGGTCCCTGGGACAGGGAATGGCACTGCTCCATGGGAACACACTCCTGAGGGCTTGTAAATTAAAGGACTGACTGCACCCCTCAGCACCAGTGCCTGGCAACAGCCCCCATCCCATCATCCCATCAGAAGTGTGCAAACCCTTCAGGGATGTCAGGCTGAGCCTCCAGGAGTGATCTGTGGTGATTTCGTAACAACAGCACCCCAAAGGCTCTCATCTCCCAGCATGGCACTGCCTCCCCAGCAGTATTTGCTTCCTGAGAAGCTCCTGCTGCCCACAAGTTGCCCTGTGCTTAATTCAACTACTGGGGCCTAATTCCTGATATTTCTTTGCCATATTCCCCCCATTCTCCTCTGTATCCTGCTCCTGCCAGTGTGACTTCCCTGCCAGGCACAGCCTGAACCAGGCCTGGATTAAAGCCCCTGCTCCTGGCTGAGCTTCACCTGCTGCACAGCAAACAATGGCCAAGCTCTGCTGCCCTCACAAATCATTGACTATTTTGGTGCCCTGCTCCCTCCCCAGAGCCTGCTGCTTGTTATGGACACAGGCAAATGTCACACTGAGGGTGACAGTGCCCACGTGTTGGATGCCCTCCCTGCAGCCCAGTGACCCCTTGCTGTCCCCTGGCCAGCCCCAGCCCTGAGTGCTCACCAGCAGCTCAGGGAGCAGCAGATCCCAAATCTCCTCCTGGAGCTGGAGGATTTTCCCTGCAGGATCCTTTCCCAGCTCTCTCTGCCTTCATGCAAAAACTCCTTCCCAAAGCCTGCAGCTTCTTTTCACAGGAGCTGCTGATCAGAGCCAAACAGCTGCTCCCAAAAACATCCCAGTCCCTCTCCTGAGCCTGTGAGCTGGAGCTTAGAGCCCAGAGGTTCTGACCCCAGAGTTCTGACAGATCCTGTCCCACCCCTGCCCTGGGCAGGGACACCCTCCACTGACACAGGTGGCTCCAGGCCCTGTCCAGCCAGGGATGCAGGGGCAGCCTGGGCCAGTGTCCCAGGATCTGATGGCTTTCAGGACCATTGTCCCTTCCCCTACCCTCCCACCTGCAGGACCCGCTGCCATTCCAACACCAGAGTGCCTGAAGTGTGCAGAAGTGCAAGCTGGAGGTGTCAGGAAGGAAAGCACATGATGCAATCCACCCCACAGGAGTGACAGCCAGCAGTAAACAAGGACTGGAGATGGATTTTGTGGCGTGCCCTTGGAGCCCCTTTGGGAGCGTGGCTGAGACTGAAATGACCCTGAGCTGTTTTTGGGGAAGCAGAGCCATGCTGGGGTCACACGACAGCACCAGCTGGGCTCTGGCCAGGAGCAGGGAGTGATGGTGGTGACAGATGTGCCACACCACTGTCCCTGTGCCAGGCCCCTCCAGGAGATATGGGACAGGGACAGCCTGGAGGGTTCCCAGCCCCTGGAGCAGCCCTGTGCCTGTGGGGTGACAGCTCTGTCCCCACACAGGGACCCTGGGACACGTCTGCCTCTGGGGACAGGGCAAAGGGACACTCAGACAGCAGCGAGGAGGAAACACAGCTTAACCAAGTGACCTGACAGTGCTACAGGGGACAAGGAAACACAGGGAATGTCACCCAGCAAAACACAGCCACTGAAAGCACCTCCAGTGAAACCTCACGGGCAGCGAGCTCCAGAGCCAGGATTCCCTTTGACCAGTGATTATGCTAAAAATAAATCTGCCCTTGTTTACAGAGGGATATTTAAAGGATGAGCTCACCCATCTAAAACCATGCTGCTGCTGCCCTGGTGAGGACAGCCCTGAGGTGTGACAGTGACATTCCCTGCCCCATTTAGGCATCCTGGGTCTGTGTCAATAACTGCTTCATCCCCACTTCAACACTGATTTTTAAGGGCTGTTATCCCAGCTCTGGCTCTGTACAGAGTCCCCTGGAGAGTGGTGGTGAAAATAACAGGCAAAAGTTCCCTACACAGTCCAAGTGTTTGTGTTCAGCCCAAAAACCCCATCAGTGCCAGATAAACAAACTCCCTAAAAATGAGAGAATACTTTGGGATCAGAGAGTAAACAGGGCTGGAAGTTTCTGCTGTGGTCATCAGTCAGAGCCCATCCAGTCACATTCCCTTTGCTCTTCCCACTTTACAATAATATTTATCTTTCCTAAAGGAGCACAGTGGAGTTATTCCATTTCAATGCCACCGACGTAGGAATGGCCAGGAATCCCCCAACCTCACCCATCAGGAAGAATCCTACAGACAACAAACAGGATGAAAGCTTTTCCATAAAACTCCAGGACAATTTCCAGTGGCTGCTGAGCTTCTCAAGAGGCTGGGATTTCTCAGGGCAGCAAGTCTGAGTGTTTTGATCCCAGATGCTGCCCTGCCACGCAGGGGCTGCGGGATGCTCCTGGCAGAGCTCCCTCACCTCGGCTCCATCGCTCCAGGAAAAACACGGCAAAGCTGCACAGCTCCACCATGAATCAGGGCACTGATACACAGCTCAGGCTGTGCTGCCCTCATTCCTGCAGTTTCCCTAAGCTCCAGCCCTGTCAGACAGCAGCCAGGCAGAGCTCTGCAGTGACCCATGGGGGCCCTGCTCGGGAATCATTCGAGGAACAAGGATTGCAGCATGACCTGACGTGCCACGGCCTGGCTGAGCCAGCAGCCCCTCTCAAAGCTTCACATAATTGGGATAATAAGTGTTAGAAAGCTGCAGGGATGGCAGATGGACAGGGGGTGATTTTTCATAGAATCCCAGACTGGTTTGGGTGGGAAGGAACATTAAACCTCATCTTATTCCAATTCCAGGGGCAGGGACACCTTCCACTATCCCAGGTTGCTCCAAGTCCAGTCCAGCCTGGCCTTGGACACTTCCAGGGATCCAGGGACAGCCACAGCTTCTCTGGGAATCTGTGCCAGGGCCTCAGCACCCTCACAATAACAAGTTTCCCCAACATCTAATCTAGCTCAAGTTATTTATTACTCATCACTCTGGAAAGAGAGATCCTGTTTTTTGCTCTCCAGGTGCTGCTCATCCCTTCACCCCTCCAGGGACTGTTCCAGCCCAGCCTCATTCCAAGGCAACTCAAACCACAAAGGGAAATTTGAGTTTCTAAATACACCAGCATGTCTGGCTTCAATATTTCCTCTGTCCTGCAGTCCCTGCTGGCTTCAGGCATCTCACTGAACCTGCTCCACTGGCACTCACCTGCACAGCCAGGGGATTCCCCATTCCTGACAGGAACAAGGACAAACTGATTAATCCAACACCAGACCCAGGACTTTACTCCTATAATTCTCACTTTATGGCTGTATCCCTTTGAAGTTGCCTCCCAGGCTCCTTCCCAGACACAATTCCTAGAGGACAACAGGGAAAAAACATCTGCAAAGCAGACAGATGAATGGATCAATCCCACCCAGAACACATCCACGATAAAGGCCTGGAACAACAGCTGCTGTGTGTCCAGGGCAAAGGCAGGATGGGGAGAGCTGAGGCTGTGCCCAGAGCAAACACAGCTAAACCTGGGCCTGCCACTCCTGATGCAAGAGCCCTGGCAGGATTCCTGTCCAACAGGCAGGGCTGCAGCTCTCCCAGGATAACGGGGTGGAGATGGACAAAGAGCCAATTCCAGCCCCACTCGGAGCTGCCTGGGGGTCACAGGAGCTTGCAGGTGAAATTTCTGGAATGAGCACAGGAATGGATTCCTGAGGTACTGGCACAGCTGCATTCGTGCTGCCTCAGGGGTGACACACATTGCACAATGTCCCTTTTGTCCCCAATTTCACCTCCTGCAGCATTCCCTGGGCCTGACCTGCAGTGCTGCCACTGTGATTCCATGCACACCTCTTGAACATGGATAAAAGTGTGGAAGTGCCTTTAAGGGACTAAATCATTACCTTGCCTTTAATTCCCACGGGATTCCTGTTTGTGGTATCACAGGACCCAGTGATAACACACAGCAGGTCAGGAAGTTGTGGAAAATACAGGGAAAATGAAGGGCAATCCTCTCCATCAGCTTCCCTGCCAGGAAAACAAGGCCCAAGAACCGTTCTGTCATGCATGACTCTGTCTGTAACTCACATTTCCAAAGTGCCTGGCCCTTGCCACCGTAAGATGATGCTCCTATTTGCCATCTGCCACTGGGCGATGTTGATTTCCCCTCACAATTACTCCCAGAACAGCTTCAGCTCCTTTCCCTCCCCACAAAATGCAGGTGACACTACAGAAGTTTTCTCTCCTTCCAGCCCTGAAAGGAGGATTCAGGCAGAGACAGGACAAGCTGAGCCAGGGGGACCAAGGAACAAATCCCAGAGCACAGGGAACAGGCACACAACACTCCATGGCCTTTAGGGAATTGCTGCCTAAGCCCACCAAAAGTTGGAAAACAGAGTTAATCTACACAGGACAAAGAAAAAAATTAAGTTATACTGACTAGAGTGGATTAAACCTATGGGAAAATCAATTCACCAGGGCAAAAACACCCCATCAATTTTATATTCCAGCAGCTGGGATGCCACAGCATCCCCCAAAAATCTGTGGTGACTGATTCCAACACGAGACAGGCAAGGTCACAGGCAGAAAATGCTTTGAGATGTTTCATCTTGACAGATATTGATTGAAGACTTTTGTGCCTTGCAAGGTGGGGAAGGGAAAAAGGAGAGGGAAAAACTTTGCAGATATTTCTGCAAGGACAAATCCCTGGAGAAACTTAACACCCAGGGCAATCAGTCCAGGAAAGCGAAAGGCCTGGGGGCACACGAGGCTGTTGGAAAGCTCTTGGCCCCAGAGCAAACGGGTCTATATTAAAATCTACTTATAATAATCAACATCCCTGGCAATGCTTCCCATTTCACTTTTTAGTCCTCTTCCCAAAACAGCAGTCAGGGAATGGGTGCATCAAGAAAGGGGAAGGCAAACTTGCCCTACCAAGGAGTTTAAAAAAGGGATTATTTCCAAATCTACCTGAGGTGAGGAGCTCTGGATGTCCCAACAAACAAACCCAGGCACCCTGAACAGGTCAACACCCCTATCCCTGTGGTACCAACATCCCATAATAACAGTGGGACACAGGGAAACTCCACAGAATTCCTCAATGTTGGGAGAGGGGGCTCCTACCTTGAGGCAGGAGTTGCTATTTTGGCTCCTCAGGAAGAAAGTTGTGATTTACTGCCAAGGTTTCCAGAGGACATGACACAACAATTTTACCACAAGAGCACAAACAAAATACAGGGAGAAAAGATATGGAAAAGCTCTTTCTCTCTATTTCTCTCATTCCCAGCAAATTAAACAGCCCAAACTAACTCCATGCTCACCTGACAGAAGCATCTTCCCAACAGGCAGCAGCACTTGCTGGTATTTTATGTGCACAGAATTCAGCTCTGCATCCTGGCTGGAAAACCTGAATTTCCCATCCCTTGGATTGGACCTCCTGGCCACATCTGACCCTGGCACTATGGAACTCTTGGAATACTCAAAACAAGTGATGCTGCTTTGAATGAGGCTGACCCTGAGGGCTGTTCCACTAAAACCTTCCCAATTTGTTCATGCCAGGGGAGGAAGACTCTGCATGATCCCCAGTGATAACATCAATCATTCAAACACAGTAACATTTAATGGGATAATTGCTGTGAGAGCCAGGAGAGGGGTGCTGGAATGGCAGTGGCTGCTCCCTGTGTGTTTCAAGAGCCCTCCAAGCCCTCATTGATTTCTGGAGAGTCCTGTGAGTGTCAGAGCCTGTTTTCATTAATGCTGCTCCAATTAAACACAGATTTAAAAAGCAGCCTTGCAGGTCTGCCATCCAGCAGGGATTCCACAGACCCCTTCCTTCCACTCCACTCCAACAAGGGCAATTTGCTGATGGAGCTTTAGTCCCTTAATCCACCTTTCTGGAGGAAAAATAAATCTTCAAAGCTTCACACCCAGCTTGTCGTGGCTGATTAATTAAAAGCAGCAATGCTGCAGAATGAACCCATGTCAGACAGACAAGCCCTGGGTGTGTTTTGTTTTTGTTTTTCACCAGTTAATAGCTGGTGAGGTGAAAATCCACACACCTGGAAAAACAGCTGAGCTTGGCAGGTTGGAAGTAAAACCTTGATGTCAAATAGAGACATTCCTGCTTCCCACAGAATCTGGGATTTCTGGGTGGAATGCTGACCCTGGATATTCTCTTCTGGACAACTTGGCAGCCACCCTCAGCTCAGTCCTTCTCCTGCCCTGACTCCCAGGTTCCTCTGAGGATCATCAGGCACCTCCACAGGACAAGTGCTCTCAGCTCTGCCCTGGCTTCTGCTCATCCTCTCACTCTCTGCCTGCTCTAAACAAAACAGACAAATGAGGAATTCATCAGCATTCCCTGGAATTCCACCCCTGCAGGAGAAGTGCCCAGCAGCAGTTCAGAAGTGGGGAAGGAAGTTTAGAGGAAGATTAAAATTCCCTGGCTTTGCTGTGCTGGGGTTATTAGTGCCAGATTTGCATATCTAATTAACAAGTGAGACATGAATTCAGAAGCAAGCTGTCAAAGTGCTGACCTGACACTGCAGAGCAAGAACCAAATTGTAAGAGCAGAATATCCTGAGCTGGAAAGGATCCACAAGGATTATCCAGTCCAATCCCAGTTTTCCACTGTGGAGCTGATTTTATTGTCAGGAAATTAAGGGATTTTAGAAGAAGCTGTGTGTGGCACTCAGGGTGTGAGGATGTGTGGGATGAACAGCTCAGGCACTTGTGGAACACCAAGAACCAGCTCAGGGCTGGGAGCAGCTTCATTCCCTCTCTCTCTGGAACACACAGGGTGTATTGGTGATTTTTACTGATTTTTGTTAGGATTTATCAGTTTGAATTGAAGAAATGTTCCCACAAGTGGCAGCAGGTTGGAAAGGAAGCCTGAGCCCCTCACATCTAAGACAGAGCACAGATCCAAGGTTTAATTCTTTGCCATGTCCAACACTGACATCGCAATGTGGATCATCAAATATGCAAATTCAGGACCTAATAATTGTCCCTCCACCCACTACAGAAGAGGTAAAACTGATTTAGATGAGCTCAGAAGTCAGAGAATTCAAATTATTCCTGGGTTTTCACATAAATGCACAAACTCTGTTTCCTGAACTTCCAATTTTTGGGTACCAGACACTCGGATGGATTTTGTGTTACCAGTTTCGAAGTACCAACCATCCAATGTCCCAGATAAAAGAGATGCTCAAGATTTTGAATCACCCAAGTAACCTGCAGCCTGGAAAGTCTTCAGCCAAATTTTTGGGGAATATGAAAACGAGCCAGGCTAAGGATGAACAGCCTGACCCCTCCTGCTCCAGGAAGACTTCCCTGGAGAGGATTCCCAGCTTTTATTTGGCAAACACCACAGGCACTCCCGTGCCCATGAAAGCAGCTCTGCATATCAGCTGTGTGTAGATTACAATCTCCAGGGCAGAAAATACCTATTAGCAGGTAAATTCTCCTTACCACCCACTTTGTTTTCCTCAGCACCTTCCAGAGGAACAAAATTCCCTCTTCCAAGCATTTTTTCCTTTCACTCAAGCCTGTGATTTAGCTTCTCTTAATGCATTAATTCACTAGTCTGAAGTTCATGGTGGCAAATACTGATCAACACATGATTTATTCAACTGTTCAACAGCAGCGAAGTGGAAACAAATAACTTTAGTTATTCCTCCTCTTACTACAAACTGTGCAGCCAAGTGCATTTCAAGTAGAGATACAAACTTTGCAAGGAATAGAGCTGGGACTGTTCTGCAAGGCTGGATTTTGGCTACTGTACTCCAGCCCCAGGTCCCAAATTCCTCTGCTGCTTCCCAAGCTGCTCTCCCCCATTTTGAGGTAACTCATTCATGTATGTGCTACAGCCTAGGCACAAATAGGTCATTTTTTTCTACTCTAGAGCTTTGGAAAAGAATAAAAAGTCTCTCTCTGAGCATTTTCTGTTTGAACAAAGCTGTTTGTGAGTCCCCACAATTGTTGTGTGGCTCCCTGTGCCCTTGGAGCAGATTTACTTCATTTATTGTTCCTGGGTCACGGTGCGGTTTTGGCACCGGGGAGGTGAAAAGCTGATTCCAAAAGATCAAAGTTCCAAAAATCAAAGTTCCCCAAAGCTGCCTTGCTGAAGGCTCTGCAGGATGAACAAACCTCTTGGAGCAAAGGAGACAGCCCCAAATTTAACCCAAAGCATAAACAAAGCAAGAGCCAGCGGTGCAAGGGCGAGCAGAGTTTAAAGGAGAAACACATGGGGATGGATGATGCAGATTTGGAGAACTCCAAACCCTTCCCTTGGCATTTCAGGATAAAGGTTCAGGAACAAATTCTGCTGCAGGGAAATCCTAATTGCTACCAAAGGAAGGCTGGAGAGTTTTCTTGGAGGAGAAAGAGAGCTGGCTTCAAGGAGTTTCATGCTGCAAATCCCCCAGCAGTGAACAGATCCCAACAGCGGCAGCTCTGTTTAACCCTGCACTGGGCTTGGATCAAGAAAATGGGAACTGAGACTGGTTTTGGGAATGATCCTGAAGATGAAAAGCCACATATGGTTAGAAACACGTTCCCAAAGGCTTTGCCAGCTCCAATCTGTGCTTGCACAGCAAAACTTTGCCCTAAGGCAGCAAGAAAACCTTAAATTATACCCTAATTCCTTGTTTTTTCAGCAAGGAACACAAATGCCACGTGCATCCATGCCCCTCTCCTGTGTGTCCCTGAGGAAACCACAGTGCAGACTGGCAGCAAAGCTCAAAAATCAGATTTCCAAAAGGCATGACACCCATCAGCAGGACTATTCCCTGACCACGTTACAGCTTTCTTAATTAAATGATTAAATTTCCCTAATAAATGCCCTCTGAGCTGTAAAAAACTTGGATGGAAATCCACAAGCCTGCCTAAGTACCTTTATATTCCTAAAAATTCAGCTGAGGACTGAGAAGTTTCAATCTTGCCTGAAGAAAGCACAAGCCACTGCCCTGCCTGTTATCAATCCTATAATTAGCCCTATCATTTACCTCCCAAAGCCCGGGTCAGGGTGGCTATGAGACATTTCCAGACAATATATCTCCCCATAACGACCATGTGCTGCAGCTTTGGGATGCCTGAGATCCTCGGAGGGGGAAGGAATCCCACACAATCCCCTGGGAAAGGGCAGCACCAACGAGCAGCTTCCTCCTCCTCGCTCCAAATGCAAAAATACAGAGATCACCTGGCTGTGATTTTGTCCAGGGGATAAATGGTTTATAAAGCCCTCACAAAAATTGTATCTTCTCCCAATAAACATCTCTATAAAGGCATTAAATTCCAGTGGAGCAGAACCGATGAAATGGAAAAGGAGGAGGGAAGAGGCAGGACATGGCCCTGTATTGAAAGGATTGGGAATTTGGATGGGGTGACTTTGCAGTGACCAGAGGGACAGAAAATGGGATTTGAGCGGCGAAACTGCAGAGCCCAAAAAAGCAGAGAGGTGATTAAAAATAAAATACATCAGGAGAAATCTGTGTGCCCTGGCAGGCTCCGTGTGCCCAGGCTGGCATCACTGGCCCCGAATTCATCCCATCGTGACCGAATTTCTCTGCAAGGCACCGCCCCAGAGACAGAAAGTTTGCTGGCAAAAAGAAACCCCACAAGAGCAGGTTTCGAGCACGGTGTCAGCGCACACACGGCCGGGAAATATCTCCTCTCACAGCTGGTGCTGAAAGCAGCTCAGAGGCGTGTTCAGCACCAGTTGCTGGTGACAGATAATTGTTATTTTCACCCAAACCCGCGCATCAACGTCCATTCTCTCCCTGCAGAACCTGGGGACAAGGGGATTTTACCCTGCCCGGCCACATCCTGTGGGAGAGCACAAGAAATCCTATTCCAGCTCCCAGTAAAAAATGCACGCTGCATTCATCACACGCTGCTCGGGAATCAGAGGCTCACTAGCCCACAGCTGGCATTTGGGGAAATTCGTGCTCAATTTATTACGGGTGAGACCACATTTTCTGCTGTGGCTATTCAAAGTAGCCAAAATAATTCCCCCAGGATGCAGCCGGCATGGCACAGGAGAGATGGTGCGGGTATTTTGGGGAAGGTGATGGTGAGTAAGGAACCACGTGGAGCAGGACAGCGGGGACCTGCAGAGGTTCATGGAACCATGGAATGATTTGGGTAGGAAGGGAATTTAAAGCTCATCCCGTCCCACGGGCAGGGATCACCTTTCACTAGACCAGGATGCTCCAACCTGGACACTTGCAGGGGTCCAGAGGCAGCCGCAGCTTCTCTGAGCACCCTGTGCCAGGGCCTCCCCACCTTCCCAGGGAGGAAATCCTTCCCCAAATCCCATCCAAGCCTCCCGTCCGTCAGCTACAAGCCAGGAGCGGCTACTTACGGACACACAGACAGGCCACCAGCTTGGCAGCCTCGTCGGGCACGGGGCAGGTGGGGAAGATGGGCTTGAGCAGGTAGGTGGCGAACACCAGAGCCACGATGTACTGCGAGGAGGGCCGGATGATGAGCAGCTCTATCCAGAGCTTGAGGAAGGCGGGCAGGGAGCCGTACACCTCCAGCATGTAGGCGTAGTCCCCGCCGGACTTGGTGATGGTGGTGCCGAGCTCGGCGTAGCACAGCGCGCCCACGATGGAGAAGGCTCCGCACACGGCCCAGACCACGAGCGACAGCCCCGGCGAGCCGGCCTCCCGCAGCACGCCCGTGGGGGTGACGAAGATGCCGGAGCCGATGATGGTGCCCACGATGATGGCCACGCCGTTCAGCAGGGTGATGTTCCGCTGCAGGGTCACCCCCTCTGCCGAGCCGCAGGGCGATGGCGAGCGGGCACAGCCGTTCTCCTGCGCTCCTTCCAGCATCTTCTCCATCGCTTGCTTCTCCTCTTCCTGCGCCAGCGAGGCTGCCGAGGCGGCGGGGCTCCGCTTCTTCACGGCATTGCCGGCGCCGGAGCTGCCGCCACTGGCGGACATGGCGGAGCTAGCCGCGGGAGCAGCGGGCGCGGCCAAGCCGCCACCTTCGGCCGCCCCTTTTGTTCCGGCGGTGGGAGGCGGGCTGCGTTACGGGGGAAGGAGGGGAAGGAGGTGGAGGCTCGAGGAGGAGCAGCAGCAGCAGCGGAGGCGGTGGGAGATGCTGTAGCGCCGCCGGGGTGCGCGGCAGGCGCCGGGTGTCCGCTGGGCCCCGCAACGCCCTCGGCTCGGGCACCTCCAACTGTAGGGGACAAAAGGAGCCGGGTGTCACCCCGCAGGTGTGCGCCGGCTGCGGGGCGCTGCTCGCTGCCCGCAGCCAAGGGGGTTCTTCTCCTCCCTGCAGGGAAGGACGGGCTGTTCTGTGTGTTCCTGTAAAGGAGAACGGATCCCTGTGTGTGTCCAAAGCTGCAGATTTGCCTCTCCCAGCCCCATCCTGCCGTGTTTTGCCATCCCAATTCACAAGCACAGGGCAAGACCCCGGCGCTGCATCACCTGCGCCTCTGCAGGAATCGGCCCCTCCTGTCTGACACCAAAATGGCCAAAAGGGCTTCTCTGAAAAAGAAACCATTCACCAATCTCGAATCTGACAGATGGCAAAGCCCCCAAAAGTGCTTGTTTGCAAAACGAAAATATAAAATAATTCACCCATCTGGCAGTCGTGCAGGCAAAAAAAAAGGCAACACCTGCCTCACTGAAGGCAGAGGTTCTGCACCCAAGGAGAATCACTTGGATGCTACAATAACATCCAAATCCTTCAGCAAATTCAGACTCCCTCTTGCCCTGGTGGCAGGAGAGGAGCTCAGAGGCTCCACCTGGAAGCTCTGATTCCAAACCTTCCCTCTGAGGGTGGAAGTGGTACCTGTGAGGAGCCAGTGCTGCCACACCAGGAGCGGTGCCCAAGCTCCAAACCCCACGGTTGGTTCATCCTCCTGGAGCACCCTCTGTGCACGGTTCAGACAGGCAGGAGCTGGGCTGGAAGGTTGTCTCCAAGAGAACTCCAGGGAATCGTGAGATCGACACTCTGGGGGAAAAGGGCACATTTCAGGCACATTTCGTTCCCATCACCACCACTGCAGCCATTCCAGGACCCCAACCAGCCCGAGCCTTGGAGCACTAATCCAAACCTGACACCTAGTGGCTGCTCAGGGGCTCAAAAATCTGCTGCTGACTTTAGGGAAACATCCAAAATCTGCAAGAGAGCAAAGACAGAAATTACCTTGGCACTAAGCATGTTCCTCCAGTTTTCAAGGAAAAATGGGATCCTGAAGAGACTGAAAAGACTCTGACAATTAATTAAAAATAAACAACAGAACATTTATCGCAGGTTTTCTGTAACCCCAAAAGCCTTTTTTTACTTTACTAGTTCACCATTACAGGCAATTTTTGTTACTGCATTTCATGATTTATCCCAGGCTCATGAAATCAGGAAAAGAACCAGACAGTTACAACATGTGGGATTATCCCTGTGTCAGTCTTGTTTCATCAGGATCCAGCAGACAGGATTGGGATGCAAATTAAGAATTTGCTTCAGGTGTTTTCAGATGAATGCTCAAACTCCGTTATATATTTGGGGGAATAAAATCATTTATGGAGGGATTTGCTTCTCCCGTGCTCCAGGCCAAGTTCCTCGAGGCCAATAATGACCTGGAACCAGGATGTCCTGAGCTGGAAGGGACCCCCAGGAACCTCACCATGGGCATTTCACACCTGATGTGATGAACCCACACAGACATTTCCATGAACTCTCACAAGAATGGGACAGAGTTATCCTGGTCTAATTCTTCCAAAAGAGAATTTCTTCCTGGACTCAGAGCTGACAACCTGGAAATCCCAGCCTGCAGAGGCCATGGAGCAGCAGCCACTGAACTGCCCTGTTCCAAGCTAACCTCGTGCTTGACTCTCTTGCACAATCCCTGGGAGCCCATTCTGCAACTGTTTTTCCATTTGTATTCCTGAGAAAACACCAGCCTGGCATTGGGGCGTGTTCACAGGGTGCTCGATATCTTCAAAGCACTTGGCAAATGCCGAGTGCTGTTATCAGCCTGGCCCTGAGCATTACCTCTCCTCAGGCCCCCAAGTTATTCCGCAGGATCTTTGAAGAGTATTTGATTATCCAATCAGTTCTCCATGTGCTAACACTCAGAGTTTGGCACATCAAAAAGGAGGAGGGAAGGAATGATTTGTCAGAAGGACAAACAATGAGCAGGAGCAGGAGCAAATGGGCCATGTGAGGAGCCATGGGGATGTTTTGAAGCAGGTCTTTGGAAAAGCTGCCTTGATCCAGCCACCCTGCTGGCAGCAAATCCCCCATTTCCTCAGCAAACACCTCAGCTGTGCTGATAAAGAGCTCAGAGCTGCTTTCCCTGGGTAAATGGAAGTGGTGGCAGCTTCTAGAACCATTAAATGGTCACAGGAGCAGAGCTGGCCTCACTCCTAACCCAGGCCACTCTTTCCCCAGAAGAAAATGGGCTGCCCACCCACCAGCACTGTTGGGAAACCTTCAAGAAACATCACCTACAATTATTCTCAGGGGATTCCTTAACCAGGAATGGAATCTCTGTTTTTCCTAGCAAAAGAAATTTCTTTGGACTAATCCAGCTAAACAAAACCTGCGTGACAGCTGAAATCCAAGTGTGGCTCAGCTGTGAAACAGAAAAATAAACGCTTATTTCACCCAATGTTCATAGAATTGTGGGATGTTTGGGATGAAGGGACATTAAAGCTCATCCAGTTCCAACCCTGACACCTTCCACTGTCACAGGGTGCTCCAAGCCCTGTCCAACCTGGCCTTGGACACTGCCAGGGGTGGGGCAGCCACAGCTGCTCTGGGCAGCCTGTGCCAGGGCCTCACATCCTCACAAGGATCGATTCCTTCCCAATATCCCATCTAAATCTCCTCTCTTAGATCAACTTTTCATTGGTGTCAGCACTTTAATTTATTTCAAGGGGGTTTTAGGGTTATTTGATAGCATTTCCATAGCCCCCAGCAGCAGCTGAGTCACACCACACAGCTCAGGGCTCAGTTTCACCAAGGTCAGTGAGAGGCCAGAGGAAGGAGCTCAGCTGACAGGTCCAGTTTGAGGGGCTGTGTCCAGGGAAGGAGCTCAGGACAGATCCTGAAGCCCTGGAATGCTGCTGGAGATGGCCTGTGGCATCTGGCTGGATGTGATCAATCACGAGATCCCCTTCAGCAGCACAGAGAGCTCTTTGTGCTTTCATTCTAACCCAGCTCAGCAGAGTCTTTCAGAGCTTGGAAGTATCACAGAACATCTGACAGCTGATCAGACTCTGCTCCTAATGAACTGGGACATTCCCAAAGAGGAATCCTAATTTTTTTTGACAGCAACTCTTTCCTTTATTTTTTTTAACTTGAAAAGCTTAATTACACAACGAGATACAGGCATGGGTTTCTCTATTCCTTTATTGTAGTTGCACACTAATGTAACAGTGTAAAATGCAGCAGCTGAAGGGTTCTATACATCAGGGAAAAACTTTGGGGAAGGGCCTGTATCCCAGGAAAACATAAAGCATTTCCTGTTGCAGGGGTTGTCTGCAGACAGTGATTTCAGTCTGTTATGATCGGGCAGGCAACACCCATTAAATACACAATGTCATAAAGGCCACAAAAACGAGGTGTTCAAAGAAAAAAAAAAAAAGCCAAGATGTGCCAGGAAATACAAGTTAAACCATCCCAAATTAAGGCATGAGGGGACCCTTCATCCAAAGCAGAATTCCAGTCCTCTAAAACCCTGTGGAGATCAAAGCAAACTCCAATTCTGGAGCTTCCAAAACCAGGGGAGACCCTCCTGTCATTCCTGACAGAAAAGGCAGCACTAAAGTGGTCAGGAACACCCAAAGAGTGAAAGTTCTGGAATGCAGGAACAGGGATCAAACATTCCAAGAGCAGAGGAAGTGTCCCAACTGTGAAGTCACCCAGGACAAGGTGAGAGCAGCATTTCAGAGAAATCCTGAAAGGCAGCTGGAACCAGAGCAGCACCAAGGTCTGCTCCAAACCTTCTCCTCCCTTTGCAGGGAGTTGTCCCAGAATTATTCCTGTGACAGTCTTTAATTCCTGGGACTTGCTGCCCCAGGAATGCCTCCCAGGGCAGTATTTAGTAATAAAGTGACTCTTATGCAAGGAAAATACAAATATGTGCTTTGACCCTTTTGGATTGTGCCATCCAAAAGAGCCCAAAGATTCCTTTTTAACTTAATTGTGCAAAATCCTCACAAAAATCAGCTCTAACCCAACAATCAAATCATTTTTCCACACAGAGCTGAGAGAATAAGGCACAGGAATTCTACCCCATCTCCACTTCTAAACACAATTATTTTCCTGAAGTTTACATTCACAAGGTCAATAAAGATATTGTAACAGGAAAGTTAAAACTGAAAAAAAAAAAAAATTCCCCCGAACCTCCAGTGTGATCATTTCCAGATTAATTCCAACAATCTGCCCTGCAGCTGAGCTCCTGCCTGCCTTAAGGAGATGTTAAAACACTACACATAAATGCAGGACTCAAGAAACAGCAAAATAAATGTAACAACCCTGTAAAACTTCTTTTTGTAGCACAGTAGAGTTATTTTTTATCTACATTAACCCCGTTTCCAGATATTTGAAGTGATCAGTGCTGAAATTGGAATTTCTTCATTTTATGTCAGTAAAAATAGGTGTGATTTGATGTAAATATGGACACAGCTTAAGTGTGTCACTGGGTAATTCACTAGTCTCTAACAAAGCTTCCATGGCAATACTTGGACCAAGTAAATCTCTGTGAGAACTTTACCTAAATCTCTCTGAGAACTTTAACTGGATCACTGGGAAGGGAATATCCCACATTCCCTCTGATGATTGCAGGGTGGTTCAAAAGAGATTTACACATCCAGGAGGAAAATCTGATTGAGTGGAGCAAACCATGGAGAACTCAGTGAGGCTGCTACAGAGTTCCAGCTGAAGTTAAACAGTTACACCCTGGCAGTTCCCTAAAATAATCTGGATTTTGAGTTTGTTGGGAAAGCTGGATCAACTGGGGATTCTTCTCAGTGGATCAAAGAAATCCAAAAACTCAGAGGGAATTACAAAAGCAATTTAAAAACTGAGCAATTACAAAAGCTTTTTAAAAGATCCATTCATAAATGATAAGGAGATTGAGGCACCTACAGCCCGTGCTGCTGAGGCAGCTCTGTTTTTAAATAAAAGGCAACATTAAGATGGCTTTGTATTACATTTTTTTCTATTAATGAGTAGAAAATATCTGAGCTGAGTAGAAAATTCTGAGGGTCTTCCTCAAAAAAGTGTCTGCAAGAACAGCACTGAATAAATATCTCAGATTAATGACTGGATGATAATTATTATATGTTCAGGCAAAAAGTAAAATAATTCTTTTCCTGTTCCCAGAACTGCAGATATTCCTTCCAGCTTCCTTTTGGAATATCTCATTCCCCACCAAAATCATCACTGATGTGGTTTTGTAGCTAAAAATCTGTGTGATGATGGCAAAACCTGCAGAGTTCAACTGAGATTGTTGAATTAGAAAATCATGGAATGGTTTGGGTGGGAAAGGACCTTAAAGCCCATCCACTGTCCCAGGATAATCCAGCCCCAGCCAAAGGGAGGTGGCACAACCAAGGTGGAAATGTTCCCCCAGGCAGGAAAGGCTTGGGGGAAGTGGTGAAACCAAAGAGCTTCACTGCCACACTCAATTCCTGACAGGAAAAATATCCTACAGCAGGATAGGAGGAGATTTCCTTCCTTTCACCACCCGGAGTCACTCCAGCTGAAGTGGCCACATTTCAGGGGACAAAGGCACAACTGTGGCACCAGAACAGCCTGAGGTAGAGCTACTGAGGAAGGGAAGGCAGGATCTGGGCACTCAACTGCTCCAACAAGATTATCTCAAACCCTTGAAATCATCAGGGTCACACTGAAAAGGGTTAAGGTGCTTTGAAACTGAACACTTAAAAAAAAACCAAAGTCTCAATTGGAAATGTCCGGATTTAGCATTGTCAAGCCAGGTCATGGCTGAATGCCAGGTCAGCACTGAATCCCACCAGGAATCAAAGAGAGAGAGGAAAGATTCCTCAAAAGACTCCTCAAACATGGAGATCACTCAGGGAGTTCACAGACAGAGCTGCTCCTCAGAAATCTGGTGCATGAATTTAATCTCCTAAATACAGCAGAACATGAAAGGCCAGAGGGAAAGGTGCCTGAGAGAAAATGAGGTTTAGCAGGACGTGAGAGGTCAGTGATCCTGGGGAAAGGCTCAGAGCTGGCAGCTCACACAGCAGCTCTGCTTGGTCCACAAGTCAATTCCAGCTCCCACTGGTCCTCATTACCTTAAGGTGCAATAAAAACAAACTGGTCTCCACTGGTCCTGAAGCTGGGTAAGTGTTTTCAGAGGAAAATAGATCTCAAGGCAAAACTTTGTATTTACTGAAATACAAGCCCTTTCTGAGTGCTGTTCTTTGTCCACACTCTCCTAGCACAGGTTTGAGGAATTGGTTTCGGTTTTTTACCCCCTGATCCCACTGGGAGAGTCAGCTGGGCCTTATCTAATCTTGCTTTCTCTGATCTGATCAGTTTCCTGGGATCAACTGGACACTTGCACCTAATTTGCTGCTCCTGCCAGTCTTGAGATAATGGTGAATTCTCCTCCCTTCTCATGATATATTATTAACACAGGAAAGCAAAAGCTACCACAGCCAAAAACTTCTACAATTGTTAAAAGGTCTTAGAAAAAGTCTTCTGGCTCCTGGTGTTGTTACAGTGGACATTCTGTGGCACCCACATCAAACATGGAATGTGCAGCCAACACAAGAAGTCACTTTTGTCCTTCTCCTCATCCAAGTAAAAAGAAAGAAGGCAAAATGTCTCTGAGGCAAGCTAGTTCCCTTCCAGCTCTCTTCCCAGACATCAAACAGTTCCCCAAAAGGACCTGATCAGTACCGACATTTTTCTTTTCTTCCCACTTCCTCCTCCTTAACAATTTTTACCCAGGATTATTAATTCATGCAAGGCACTGAAAGAGCACTTGAAGAAACACAGAACAATTCAGAGAAGGAGCAGGGGACGAGCTCTCCCATCCTTATTTTTAACTACCTTAATAACTCCTTGTTGCCCCCTAACTCAGAACAACTCATTACCGGTTAAATATTATCCACTTAAAAAACCCTAAAAAACCCCCCCAGCTCCTTCAGTGACGCTCAAGGAGCACTGGCAATGAAAGGGCAGGGAGAAAGCCCCGGGAAGTGCAATGCAGGCCGGGCTGGGGGCAGCTACGGGCCGAGCTGGGGGCGGAAGGACGAGCGCACCGTGCGGTTCATCAGCGGCTGCAGCGGGCGGAAGTTGTCCACCATCCTCCTCTCCTCCTCCCCGTCCGACGTGAACAGCAGCATGCGAAAGGCCTCCAGCTGGGAAGCACAAAGGGCCACTCCAGTCACTTCCCAGGAACTCCCCAGCTTGGGAATTCATGGCAAGAGATGAGGAGTTTGTTCTTGGAAAGTAAAATGGAAGGTGGGAAGTTTGCGTACTGAGGGGCCCACGGGAAGAATTATCATAGTCGTTATCATGTCAGAGTCATCTGCCATCCTCAGGGAAATTAAATCCCAAATGTGGCACAGCTGAGAGAGCTACTTCCACTCAAATCCTTCATCTAACCTCCATTTACAGCCTCCCTGGCACCCAGAAAAAAGGGAACCCCAACAATCCCCAAGTTGTTCTCTCACTGGTTTATAACTGGATTAAAATAAAGCAGATCAGCTTTTCATGCCCACAAGGCTATTCCAATGGTAAGTCACTGCTATGAGAGTAAAGAGCCAAGAAAGAAAGGAAAAAATGAGAAAAATTTTGATTTAAAAGAATGCCACACTATGCCTGCAGTTCTCTGTTAGCAATCTCCATCTCACAAAACCTTCCCCTTTCCCTTCCCTCCACAGAAGAGGCTGCATCATGCTAAGGAGAGCAAAATTATGAAAATTCCAGTAAGTTCCAAAAACCCTCAAGTTTTCAAGGGGCAGCTTCCAGAATTGTGTATCACAGACCAAGATAAAACTCTTGAGAATAGATGAAAAAGTTGAATAAAGCTGGAAAAAACATCTTGGAGAGGTCTTAGGTCTTTAGTGGCTGTTAATGCCAGGATTCCTCCCCAAATCTGGGTTGAAACAGTCACAGATCTCTGTGAAAACACTGAGAATATTTGTGTTTTCAGAGAATCACTGGTAAACAACAGGTTCTGAGAGTCTCTGTGGCAGCAAGAGGTGTGATCTGAAAGGAAAATTGAGATTTACCTGATCCTCATCCACCTCGATTGGCTTCTTCTTAATGATCCACGTGACTGATTCAGTGAGGGGGGGAGTGGTCAAGGAGCCGGCGTAGGTCCAGTAATCAGGGCAGGAAGGGAGCAGGCAGGAGGGGTCAAACTCATCAAACTCGATCACTGTGTCCTAAACAGCAGGAAAAACATCTCTAAGGATGGTGTTTTGAGAAGAAAAAAACAACAGAAAGGTGAAAAAGATCTTGTGTGTGCATGGGTGTTGGGAATATTGACCATGTCATAATTTTAAATCCTATAAATTTGTATAAAATTAGGTTTGGGGTGTAAAGGACAACTGCTGAACAGACAAAATTTAAATATTTCTGTCTCCACAAGCCATTAGGAATTCAGTGCAGGAGAAACAAGGAGTGAGAAGGATCAACAGCCTAATGCTTTGTGGGAGCTGGATGCAACCAGGAAAAAGAGGGACTAAGTGGTGGAATAGGTTCAAGTATCTGTGCCAGGTCCTTAAAAGACCCCAAACAAAAAGTGTTACCTTTCACCACGTGATTTTAGGCAGCAGGAAGAGGACTGACATTTTATTTAAATCAAATATTCCCATCTCCAGAAAGTTCAATCCCAGAAATGGGATATCAGACAGAATGCAGGAGCTTCAAAACCCAGGATTTCCCACACAAGCATTGCTCCAGGGGGATTTCCAGGATATACTGGGGGATCTTGGCTTAATTTCTTTTAAATGCACATGCTGTAAATTATTATATTGTCACAATAGATATGTATTCAGATTTGGGGAGCTCTTCTGGCACTGAGCTGAGATGTTTGGTGTTTATCTGGCAGAGTTGTCACTGCTCTGATATAATATCTTGTTTCATTTGGATTTCAAAAACTCCTTCCTGTGAGAAGTAGCGGCACAGCGACTTCAGCTGGATGTGAGTAGAAGCTGAAGAGGTCGGATGTGGTTTTTTAGATGTACTTTCAGAAGGCAACGGGCACGGGAAGGAGGAACTGCTTCTGTCAGAGACTCAGCACTCCCTCTCCTGGCAGGAGTCTGCCAGGAACGATCCCATTCCCCCAGCAGAAAGTTCAGTGTTTATAAAAAAGCAAATAACCTCTTCAAAGATCAAGCAAAAATCAAGAAGCCTTAATCCCACAGTAAATAAACCCCCACTTCAAGCATGTCCTTGTAAGGGGAAACAATCTCAAGAGCAGCATTCCTTCAAGAGGTTTGGAAAGCTTAAAGTATCCAATTCCTCCAGAAAAATCAGCTTCCCTTCCCATTCCAAGGTGTCAATTTAAGGAAGAAAGCTTTTCTCAGTGTTTTGTGGTTCTCCAAGTGTCCTTTCTGCTGGGTGACAATGGGTGGGACACCTCAGGGCACTGACCTTGTGTCTGACTGCTGGCAGGGCATCCACCAAGGTCTGCAGCCCTTCGTGCCGTGCTCCCAGCTGCAGAGACAAAAGGGGTTGGACAATCAATAAGCTGATCAGTAATCAATCATTTCCACTTATCAGCCTCAGTATTTGTTTCTAACAACAATCACAGAATATTTAGGGTTGGAAGGGAGCTCTGGAGATGATCCAGCCCAAGGCAGGGGCACCTGAAGGAACACATCCAGATGGGTTTGGGATGTCTCCAGACAGATTCCATGTCCTCCCAGGGCAGCTGTTCCACCCTCAACATAAAGGTCTTCATATTGAGGTGAAACCTTTTTTAGTTTCTGGCCATTGCTCCTCATCCTGTCACTGGCACCATCCTCTGACAGCCCTTGGAAACATTTATCTGGATTGATGGGATCCCCTCTCAGCCTTCCCTTAATTGCCCTAAATTGGCTTTAACAGAATGCAAACAGAAAGGCCCCATTACAGCCAGTCCCACAGAATGAAATTACCTTTAGGAACACTCCAATAACAGCCAGGCCATTCCCTTCCATCACAGCCTCCTCAAAACTGGGGTACTCCACAGCATTCCAGTGTACCAGATGCAGCTGAAAGAGGAATGAGAGAGAAATGAAGCCCTGCACAGAACAGACACCACACCTGCCCTCTGACCCTGGCTGCATTTGCTCCTTGGCAGGGTGGGGCACTGCAGGGAGCTCCTCAGAAACCACAGAAATGAGGGACAAAGTGATCTTGGTAAATAATGGTCCTTCCCTTCCTTTTTTGTCTTTTGCTTTAAGCAATAGTTGAGATCCACTGCATTTCCCATCTGTAGAAGGGATTTAGTCTGTGGGAGTCTGCCTTCAGGAACGCTGGTCTAAGGCACAGACAAAGCTCAGTCTCCCATCCCTTTCCTCTCTTCCCAGGAGGAGCAGAGCACCCTGTTCTCCTGAGGAACATCCTCCTGCACAAGACACTCTCCCTCTGCACTGCTGACAGCCATTGAGGGGATTTGTGTGATAAATAAATACCCCAGCCCAAAAACTTAATCACAGTCTCTCTGTTAATGAGGATCTTGCCAAGCTGGCAGCACTACCATGAACACAGCAACAGGAGAGAAACTCTCCTTAAAAATAACCCATCATCACTTGACAAATTCTTCTCCTTTGGCAAAGAGCTGTGCTGAAAGCTGTCACAATTTCACATTTTCACTGACTTCATCCTTTTTATTGATGTTTTCTTCCTTAGTAGTTACTTAAGCATCAAAGTTTTGCTATTTTAGTAACTGTTCAGCAGTTGCAAACAGAAAAGAAAGTGATGTTTTTTAAGAGTGCTTAGTATATGCTTTGTTTCTCTGAAAGATTTAGTGATAATAAACAAAGTTATTTTTATCTTTCAGTGTTGGGGCCAATGTCCAGTTTTCACTCTGTTCTCCAGAAAACACAGTGAGGATGAATTTTTATGGAATAAAGCAGCAAGCGAGCTGTAGCACTTCAAAATAAACTGCAATTCCTCAGTTTGGGAGTTTTCACAGACACACCTGAGACAGGGATTTGCATTGTTCAGGATTTCATCTCATACCTCTGCTGGGTAAAATTTACTGTCAACTGTGTGCTCTGAGCCCCAGTCGTTGATGGCTCCCCAGTGGAAGTGGAACTGCTTTAGCCTGTACTGGTTTTCCAAGGGGCCTCCAACGATGACTAGAAAACAAAAACAAGACACACATGTTAATAAATAGGATTTGGAATTGGTCAGACAAGTAAATCCTTGGGAAAGAAAATGGCCCAGGAAAAAGTATCAGGTAGAGCAAGTCAAGGCTTCAGAAAGCAAATATTGCCAGACAAATCAGTGTATTGAGTCAAATGTTCAAGTCTCCTGCAAGCTACAAAAATCCAAACATCTCGTTCTGCTTCAACACAGCTTCCAGACTGCCCAAGCAAAGGTCAGCCAGAAATATGTTCTGTTGTGCTTACAAGCTATTCCTGAAGGATTTAAACATCCAGTCTGCCACTGGGAAGGCTTCTGAAAGATTTAATGCCCTTTTCAACAGTGAGGGAAGGTAAAACTTCAGCCTGTTCTCCTGATTCCAGGTGGCCCCCCCTCCTTCTGCAAACACATGAACGACAAATTCCGTGCCCAGCTTTCTGCTTCCACTCATTCCATCCTACCTGGACCAAAACCATCCTGCAAAGTCATCTTGCTAATTATGATATCAGAGCCTCTGGTAAATGAGAAACCCTAATTACTTCCCAAGGGCTAATAACACTTATGGAATCAGGGAATCCTTTAGGTTGGAAAAGAGCTTTTCCAAGTGCTCATCCAGCACTAAACCATCAGCATCTGCTGATTTTTGCTGAACTGTAGGACATGGGGAAGTTTTACAGCAAGCCTTGGTATAAAGCACCTAATCCCAGCACCACTTTTGGAAATAAGTTAATCACTTCCATGCTAAGGAGAAAACAATGAGAGGCATTAAGAGATTTTTCTTGTATTATTTTTTCTTCCTGAAAGCCAGCCAGCAGGTTTGAAACCCTAACCAGACAGGCCTGTCTGTGATAAAGGAATAAATTAAAACAAGCTGTGCAAAGTGACGTTGAATTAATTTCATCCCCTGCTGCTGAGCTCTGGGCATGAAGCAATACTGACCATCACCGGAAAATCACAATGCCCATCCCTGGCAGGGCCCAAGGCCAGGCTGGATGGGTTTGGAGCACCCTGGGATAGTGGAGGGGGTGGAATGGAATGAGCTTTAAGGTCCTGCCCACCCAAACCATGCTGGGATTCTGTGCTGGAGAAGCACAGCCAAGCCCCTCAGAAGTGAAGTTTCTGTGCTATAACACAATCCAGTCCTGAGTATGTGATGATGCAAACACAGAGGTGACTACAAATTTGTGCTAATAACCACATCCACTTGAATATTTGCCTCACGAGTAACTTTAGGCACAGACACAGATATAGAGACTCAGGTTCCTGTAGGGCCCAGCAGAAAGTGACAGGAAACAAACAGGAGCTCTGGGCCCTTTAGAAACATTTCTTCTCAAATTACAACCTTGACAATTTCAAAACAAACAGAAGTTTAAGAGGCTCTAACAACAAGAATGGCATCAGGTGTTTCTTGCAGCCCTGGCTCTGTTCCAGCCTCCTTTCTGATGGCACCACACACAGACAGAACACAAGCTGTACCTACCTTCCCCTCACCCTCCTCTTCCTCCTGCTCTACCTGCAGCTTTAGCCCAAGTCTTGCAAACCCCATCGCAGGATTCAGGCATTTTTTGTCTATCCTTGGGTGTCTTTCTCATCTTCTGTTTTAACTGTGGTGCTTTTGTTTGTTCCCAAGCTTTCTTCTCTGGATTTCTATGATTGTTAGACAGAAGCTGGCAGTGAGAAAAACCAGAAATAGCAAGAGTAAAGAGAGAAAGGTGGAGGAGAGAGGCAGGCACCTGAAAACTGGGGGTTATACAGCGACACCTCACTATCTGTTGCTTCTCTGGCATTTTGGAGCCCTGTCACTGATTGATGCCATCCTACCCTTCATGGACTTGAATTGAGGAAGATGAGGATGATGAAAAGGCAGCAAATGCTCCCAGGGAAAGATTTACCTCAATGAAAGTCCTTCAGACAAAGCAGGTAAGATCTTTCAGAGGTGAGCACCAGCCTCAAAGGCCTGATGATTCCAGCCTTGCCTTTATTCCACAAAAGCGGCTTCTGTGCAAATAAAAATTGCAGATTTCTGAACCCCCTACAGGCAATTCCCCTTTGTCACATCAATTCCTGAAGAAAAACTCCAACTTTGTTATCCACTAAACATTTCTCAAGATCTTATCCTCAACAGATAGTGGGGTGTGGCTTACAAAGCAAGAGGCTGTGCAGTGAAAAGCAAAACCAATCTGAAGTTAGTGAATTAAAATCACTGATAAGGCAACAAGGGATGTCTGTCTCCTAACCCAACCTCAATGAAAAAAACAGCACTTTGTGCTGGAGAAACAGAAGGTCAGGACTCCTTCATGATAGCAGTGCTTAAATGAGCAAGGGCAAGGATATTCCCTCTTGGAAATGGATATTCTGAGTGAACAAGAAAAACAAAATGAGCCCCAAACATCCCACAAGCTCCCTGCATTCCACGACTTGTTTTTGCTGCACTGTTTTGTCAGCCTCTTTCCAAACATCAGCCAAAAATATTAGTGTTGTGAAGACAAAGTGTTTGTTTGTGTGCTGGAGGCTCCCTCAAGGGCAGTGCTAAATCCCTCAGGAAGCTGGAGGAGTTCTCATGGTGAGCAGCCACTTTAAACATAAGTGACTCCAGTCCAACAGGTTCAGACTTGCTCAGGGTCCTTCAGTTTTTCCCTGCAGGACAAGCTGGGCAATCGTGCTTCACAACAGCCCTGGCCAATTGCTACCAGCTCACCTGCCCTTATGAAATGTCTTCATATTCTGCAATATCCTTTGGTAAAGGCAGCTTTTAGAAGGAACAGTGGACAGAAGATCTGGGATCTGGGAGCAATACCTCAATTTTAATTAAATTTTTTTTACTCTGTTGAGCCTTTGATAAGGTTGAGCTGCTCAGGCCAGAGGTTTATTCACATGAAATTGCTGGAATGCAGGGTTGGATTTTCCATGCACTCCTGCCTCCCCTAAAACAACAGGGACACACACACACCTGCTCCTGAGGGCAGAGCTCGGTGTTATTTCATTCCCTAAAACACCACAGAGATAACCATGTGTGCTTTCCAACTGCAGCTCATTTGGCTGCTGATTATTTCAAGTGCATTAAATATCTCTATTAATGCCACAAAAGATAAGTGGCAGATTACTTCAATAAAGTGCAGGTTTCAAATTGAGTAGGTACACATATGAATGACTGAAGATTGACTCATGTGTGTAAAGTTTATTACAAAACCTACAAGACGGCACTGAAGCTTGTGAAAGGAGTTTCAACATACAGCAGGGGATTTGTGCACAATGCCCATGGAAATAAAAACACTGTCAATGTGAAGTCTGTATAGAATTTCTTCATCATTATTCCCACCACTGTAAACCCAGCATTTTTTTACCATACATTCACTTTCAACATCAGGTCTTGCATCACACAAATATTTCTCCTCTCTCTGCATTAACGAGACATTAAATAGATTTTCTTTTTCCTGAGTTTTTGCTTACTTGATCTGTCAGCAGAATCATCAAACTCCACCAGGAAGGAGTAGCCATTGTTCCAGATGTGAAGACAGGTGGTGGGGTCGTAGCTGATTTTCAGAGGCTTCAGGAAGGGATCATAAACACTGTCCCTCCACTGGATGTTGATGGGAGACTGGCGGGTGCCTCCTGGAATTGTCAGCGGGCTCTGCCACAGTGGATGCACTGCAAGATGAGGAGGAGAGTCAGGCTCTGGTGCAGGATACAAAACTTTCTGGCAAGGGAAGATGCTGTGTCACCAAAGGCTAATTCGAGTCAGCTGGTGCCCAGGAAAGCAAAAGAAAAATAAAACATTCCAGCTGCATGACTCAAAGCCAAACAGGGAAGTGCAGTAATTTGACTTAGAATCATGTCAGTCAGTACCTTTCTGCTCTGCAAGGAAACTGTGCTCTTATTTCCCAGAAAATGCTTTCCTATTATTGCCAGATTTTAAGGCGGCTTTTTTTTTTTGTTTTACATCTTTCTTTACACACCAGCACTATCAGCTGAGCTGGGAGCACTCCAGACATGGGATAATTCCCACTGGGAAGCAAAACATTCTCTAGAAGGCAACACAAGCACGGGTTACTCCACAAAGCAGGGTTCAGAACTCCTGCAGCAGCCACACCAATCCTGACCAAAACCGCTTCGTGCAGATGGATCCTGCTGACCCCACACCTGTAAGACCCAAACCCAGTGACTTTGGGGGCAGCTTGGGCCCCTCAAAGTGGCACAAGCAGGAGAGGTGCATTAATGGTTTCCACGGGACTTTATTCTGCTTAAAACCAGAACTGCCGCCTGTGTGGACCTGTTCACCTGGTGACCCGCACACAGCTTTTGGTGCCCTGTACTTCAGCTGAACCCCAAATCGCGACGCTTCAACCATCACTTTACAGGCTGCTTCACTAGATACGACTGCTCAGGGACTTTAAAAGGAGGAATTAAAAATAAATGAAACCTTCAAACCACTCACACGAGGGGTGGTCGAACAACTTTCCCCCCATGCCCCCAATTTTCCCTCAGTGAGGAGCAAACTTTACTGAGCTCCATAAAATCAACTCAGGCAAAGGCGGCGCAAAGCAGTCCCTATATTTAAAACACAGCCACTTCCTGATGTTTTCAGCCGAGGACAAAGGCGGGCAGAGCTCGGCGGCTCCGACACACAAAGTTTGGCAGCGATGGCGGGACAGCGGCAGGGCGGGCTGAGGGGACCGAGGGAGAGCGGCACTCACGGGCGTCTCGCAGGCGGTAGGAGCAGCAGGCGCCGAGGCTGCACCGGCGGCTTCCCCGCTGTGAGCAGGACGATGAGGAGGAGGCGACAGCGACCAGCCAAGCACGGCGGAGCAGCGGCAGCATCGCGGCGGAGATCGCGGAGCCGCCGCCCAGCCCGGCCCTGCCAGGGGCGGCCTCTTCCGGCACGGCCTCCCCGCCATGGCCGCGGGGGCGGGCTGGGACTGCCCTCAGCGGCTCCTCCTGCTCTGACAGCGCTGGGGCAGCGGCAGCAGCTCCCTGAGGGCTGGGGATCGTAATTTCCCCTACTCAGGGTGGTCCTCATGACCCTGGCAAAAGTTCGTCCCCTTACACTAAGTGTGGCCCCTCACATCAAAAGTGATTCCTTCGCACCGAGTGCGTCCCCTCAAAAGACCAGCTCACCCAAAATAGTGGTCCCTCACACCAAAATAGTATTTACTCCCTCATACCAAAGCGTTTCTCCTTTTATCAATATCCTTTTCTCACATCAAGAGAGTATTTATCCCCTCACACCAAATGAGCATCGCCTCACTCCAAAAAGTGTCCACCACATCAAAAGTGCATGCCCTCACACCAAAATAGTATTTACTCCCTCATACCAAAGCGTTTCTCCTTTTATCAATACCCTTTTATCCTTTTCTCACATCAAGAGGGTATTTATTCCCTTACACCAAAAGTGATTCCTTCGCATCGGGTACATCCCCTCACACCAAATGAGCATCGTCTCACTCCAAAAAGCATCCACCACATCAAAAGTGCATGCCCTCACACCAAAATAGTATTTATTTTTTCACAACAAAGTATTTCTCTTCACACCAAGTGAATCCCCTAATGCCAAAAAAGTATTTGTTCCCTCATGGCAAAAAATACACAGAAGTGGGTGGCCCTGGCACAGCAGGGTCCACTCTCCAAGCCACATTTGGAAAAGTTATAAAAAGTTAATATTATGTTTATTTTCCTTGGCTGTCACAAAGGCAGGAGGCCAAAATAGTCCCACCTTGGATGGTTAAAGGGTCAACTCAACTGAACTCAGTATTCACCTGACACTGCCTGAGGCAGGGAAATCTCAATTAAACTGGTTAAAAACTATGTCAGTCCTTCTGTTCCAGCTGCTAGTAAGGAACACATAGCAAAAAAAAAAAAAAAAAGTAAATAAAACAAAACACCTGTAGAAAGCTGAAAGCATCAGTGAAAGAAAAGAGACAAAGCAAAAGTTCTAATTTTTGCCAGTTCTCTTGGGCAGCGAGGCACAGAACACCACCCTCAGCTCCTGACATTCATCTTCCTTAGTTACTCTCTTAAAATAATTTTGAAAATCTGCATTTATCTTTTGGGGATTTTTTTTATCTTCTTAGGATGAGTACTATTGAATTTTCACAAGGAACCTGATGTAATATTAAGAATGTTTTACTGATATGAAGACAGGGCCAGATACTCAACCGGAGTCAACCAAGAAGTGTTTGCCCTGTTTTACCAACATTGTGTAAGAAGTTTCCATTGCATTTACAGTATAATGTGTTTAAAGTACTCCTGAGTTGAGTAAGCGCAGGTTGAAATCTGGCAAATGATTTGCTCTGAGTGGCTGCATGATCACAAACAGATCATCAGGAGATGTACAAACAGCTTGTGACATCACGATGTTAAGCTCGGTTTAAATTCCATTTTACTTCCTCCCTGCAGAGTCTTTGTTGTGTAGCAGGATTCAATTGCAAGCAAAATTAATTTTAGGATTAACTCAACATTTTTTAGGATGGCTCATTTACAATTCTCAACAGAATGCTTCCTGTAGCTTAAAAAGATGGATAATCAACTAACCAATGAAATTGAAAAGACCTTCTGCCCGTAAACATCACGATCCAGGCAGGATTAATCACAATTTAACAGCCTATTGATCATGGTTAGGAAACTCTTTAGCATAGACTGTCTTGCTGAAGCTACTGATGGACAACAGGCAGCTCCTGGGCATCAGGACAGCTCAGATAAGCTTCAGATGTTTTATATTCAGCATAAACAAGAGATACCAGGGGTTATTCTCATCTACCAACAAATTACTGTCATCTCTCCAACCATCTCCCTCTTTCCATTCCTCTAAATACAACTGAGAGCCTTGGGCAGCTTAGAAATTACATCTACACCTTGTTCTGTAATTATAGAAAACCACAAAAAATTATAACCATCCCTTTTCTGTATGTTAAAGCCGATGAAATAAAAAGCCTCAAACTCCACTGCTTTACCTTGTGCCATTAAGACAACCCAATTTCATGGAGCTTTTTGGTGGTTTGACCCTGCAAGATTTTGAAAAGCGTGAAGTTTTTTTACAGAGTTTTTCACTACGCTGAACAGAGCAAGTCACTTCTTGTGGGCTGAACAGCACAACAAAAAAAGTTTATGGCACACTCTTGGAAATGATGAGGTACAAAACTAAAGAGAAATAAGATCTGCAACACTTTTGTTTCCCTCCTGAATCACTCACAGAATCTCCATCCAGGTTTTTTATGTGCACATGTTACTTCTTCCTGAGCATGAAGTTCAGTAAAACTCTAGCATTTAATTTTAAAAAATCCTTCAAAGAAAACTCTTCAAAATAGGAGCTCAGTGGCAGGGAGATGGCTTGGTTTGGAAACTGCAGACAGAAAGAAAAAATTACCTGCGCAAAAAGGAATCCTAAGCCCTAAATCTTGTTCCCAGCACTTAACCAACATAGCCAAATTCTTCTTTTCCAGAGTATTCCAGAAACAGAGTTTTCCCTTGGCCTCTCTTGCATAAATCACCAGCTCGGGATGGTGATTTATGAAAGAGAGGCACAGCTCTCCTGCAGCAAGAGCTGGAGAGAGCAGCAGCAGCCAGGATCTCAATATCCCTGTTGTTTGCCCCAAATTGTTATATTTCTGGGCCATCTGGGAGGTTTCAGCTGGGCTCTCTCTTGTTCCTGAACCCAGAGTGGTTTCCACAACCAGAAAGGAAAGAGCCCGAGGGATGAGCTCAAGTGATGCAGAATGTGTGTGGGAAGAGGAATAGAAACCTCACCTTTGAGTTTTCAAATGGCCAAAGTTAATTTAAAAAAGGGTGAGAATTAGAATTAAGTGTGCAGTTCTCACCTTTTGCTCACTGAGGAAGCGCCTGGGCTGGTGTATGCCTTTGCCACACACCTATCTCTGATACTGTTGGAGCAGTTTAACTGAATTTTGTCATACAAAAAGCATGACCAAGATTTGATTCACCTATGGAAAGGGATCTGCCACAGACCTAATCTGTGTCAGATTTGATTTTTTTTCAAATTCCCATCAGAGACAGTGATGTTATAATGTATGGGGGCTTCTTACATTTGCCCTGTGTTTTTTCCCCACTTTACCCACATATATAGAGCTATCAAAATAAACCCAATCTTTGGGATAATTTTCTATAATTAATTGCAGCTTCTGAAGTAGTTCCTAAAAAGTCCATTTAGGATTGATGCAAGCATCAAAAGCTTCAGGGTGGGAATCAAGATCCAGATGAAAATAAAGGTTTTAATCTTTGAAAAGAAAAATACCTGTTGAATCAAGTGCTTTGATTTCTTTACAAATGAGATAAACCAGGGCAGACAGGATGGTGAGAAGAGCTGGGAAACCCCACCCAGGGGAAGGAAATAAGGCCCTGTTTGCCATAGCAACACATTCTGAATGAGAAAATAAAAATACATATGGTTGCTGAAACTCGGTAAAGAACCATTTTAAACTTTAAAGAACCACAGCTCTGCTTCAGCCACCGGGACTGAATATTGCAGAGGAAATCTGAGACAGGTTGATTTCCTTTTTGTCTGAATCAAGATTTTGGAGGATAACAGCTCAGCTTGGCTCAGGCCCATCGTGACAAGGTGCTGAAAGTTCTGCAGAATTGATGTCAGATGGGGGCTGTGATTTAGGCCCGTTTATTGATAAACAGCCCAGAGCTTTTTATCAAACAGATGTAGCTGACAGGGGAGCAGCAGCAGATTGGGAAATGCTGAGTTTTCCTCTCCCTCCACAGTGTTTGGCTGAGATAGGAGCCTGGCTGAGGAGGCAGTGGCTGAGCCCAGATAAGGGGGAGGTAATTCCAGCTGGCGAGGTAAAGCAAACAGAGGCTTTATCTTCTGCCGTATAAAAAACATTTGCTGAAATTATGCATGCAGGCTTAGGGACTCAGCATGGAGAGGGCTTGGAAGAGAACTCCTGGACAATTTGGGGAGGCACTGCAGTTGTATGTGCTGGCCTGGAGATGGCACACCTGGATTGTGTGGCTCTGCAGGACTTGTACAATTCTTTGCGGATAAAAACCTCAAAACTTGAAGGATTCTGCTTTTCTTGTAACTCCTTCTAAAAGGGCAAAAAAGGAAAAAGTCATTCAGGCCTGCTCTGAAAATAATTATTAAATTAAGCTTAAAAATCCCCAGGGAGAGCATTTCCAGCAATTATTCTAAAAAATGAATGTCTGAAACCCCCACCTTCATGTGTCATTACAATATACCTCAGAACTTGACACAGACACTCCACGGTCCTCCACACCACCGGGAATTTTGACATCCATGCCACAATTCTCCCCGATGTTCCTGCAGGAAAAGCCCTTAGTCCTTGCAGGAGAATCTAAAAGCTCCAGCCTGTGAGTTGTTCAAGGCTGGTGTGAGTAACTGTGGAGTAAGCCCCAGGCTGCCTCACTCAGAGCTCCTGTGCACTCCCTGCCTGCCAAAACCAGCCATTCCAAAGACAGGGTTTTCCCAAATCAGTTTGTTTTGGCATTTTCTGCATGAATGGCACAGAGAAGAGCAAGGTTGAAGGAATACACAGTATCTGTCTTAAACTGAAAAGAGGAATGTGAGTAAAAATAGATACCAGTTGTAGCTCATTCAATCAGCAGAAGTCCTTGGATGGAACAAACTGGTCTGAGCTCTCCTTGGAATGGGATCCCCTCCTAGCCTGGGTAACCGTGAAATGTTCCAGGAGGAACCTGGCTCTGCTCTTTGGGAGAAGTTACTATGTTGGATAAAATTACAGAGGAAGAAATAAGAAACAAAAGGGTTTTCTAGCTATAAAAATTACTCTTTACTATTCTCCAGCTGACATTATCTGCACAGCAGTGAATGGACATAATCTCTGTCGGGCCTCATCTTATCTGAAAGTAAGTTAATCAGGATTTTAAATAAGTAAATCTTTAACATCCACCAGGAGTATCTTGTACCTCAAAGTGATTTATTGGAGGACTGTACAGCACATTTGGAGGGGTTTGTGGCTTCATTTTCCAAATCAAACATTGCGGTGGCTACGAAATTCCGACTCAGAATCAATTTGTGCTAAATATGTTTTGAATCATACTCATGAACAGTTTTCATTGAAAGCAGCCAAGCCTCCCAAGCAACGACTGTGTTTTGTCACAGGTTGGAGTCACAAAAAACCTCTGTTGCCACTGTCAGCAGAAATAAATAACAAGGTGAAACCCTGCAATTCCACGAAATATTTTCGTTTTTTTCATTCTATCCATTTTTTTTTTTCCAGTCTTCCAGCCACATTCCCAAATCCCCCTTTTTAATTCGCTACTAAATAAGCACAACACTCAAGCACACCAGCTTTCTTCCCACCTCAGCATCTCCCATTTTCCACCGATTTGGACGAGATGAAGTGACTTACAGGCAGCATTCCTGGCGTTTTTCCGGGAGCAGGCAGCCAGGCTGCAGGGCCGTGCTGGCACAGCCCGGAGGGTTTTCAGCTGCTTGGAGAGGCGCCCCAGGGCTGTCACCTTCAGCCCATTCATCGCTGCCACCGGGCACGCCAAACCTTCACTGCTGCCTCAGCAGAGCCTCCCGCAGCCTAACAACCCACCAACACCACAGAGAGTAAAAAATCATATGGGTATAGAGCTCCAGGGGGGTCACCAGGCTTCTTTACAAATAATTTTGAGAGCACCCTTTGCTGGTTAAGAGGTGGAGCCAGCCCGGGAGTTAATTTTCAACTTGCCCGTCGCTCTCTTCTTCATTGGCTCTCCATTCTCTCCAGAGGTTGGCTGGTTGATGATTATTCCACATGTGCTTCCCAGAAGGGTTTTTTTCCCCCCCTCACTGGCTCTGAGAACACTGAAGGGTTGCAGGAAACTCCTCTTTGGTATGCAAGGAGAGGATTCTTATCACTCCTGGGTGCACACGCTGTGAATTTGAATGGTTGTATGTTTGAATACTGATAGCCAAGAGGTGCTGCCAGACCGGCTGAAATGCCCCGAGCTGGGGCTGGAACTGAGGAATTCCCAAAATCCAGCAGCTATGCAAGGCTGGGCCCGGGAAGGGAAACACTTTAGCCCTGAGCGTTTTCTACAGCAGCACTGCAGCCTCCAGGTGAGGAGCTGCAGAACAAGGGATGCCAACAACAAACTGCTACAAAAACATCCCCTAATTTTGTATAGATCAAAAATCGTAACATAAGGATCCATAATTACTCCTCTGCTCACACTTGGACCCAGCTGAAGTTTTTGTTTGGGAGAGGGCAGAAGGAGATGTTTTCCAGACCCATATTTCTAGAGATGAAAGCAAGAATGTTACTCTCTTGCTGCTTCCAGGGGCACTTCCAGTAACTTTGTTACCTTATGTGAAATTTCTGTCTGGAAATCCCACACTTTAATCTCCTTTGGGACCTTGTTCCTCCAACTGAAAAAAAATTCCCATCAATGGCTGTTATCTAGCTGAATTTTACTCCTTAAAATGGCACAAACACATCCAAGTCAGAGCTGCAGTTTTCCAGGCCAAGCACAGAAACAGATGAGTTATTCCTATTAAAATTTCCCAATATTTCAGATTGTTCCCAGCCAAATGGGAATGCAGATAGGGAGCCACTGAAGATGGAATTATCCTTTCCAAGGACAGTGCCTGAACCAAAGGGTCCCCTGGCATTCCCAACCCCTCTGAGTGACAACTCAGGAGCACAGGAAGGAGCAAAAAGAGACAGCAGCAAAGCAAAAAAATGTCCCAAATCCTTCCCAGAGACAGAAACAAAGACAAACCTCAAGCCAAGAGCCCCGGAGCTGAGGCTTAAATGGGCTCCTGACCCATCGTGGTGGGTGGAGGCTGCAGATGAGGATTATTTGGGCCATTAAGACTTAATTAAAACATCCTTCAGGCTCACAAAAAATTGGAAGTATTTACACAACCCATGTGATTCTTTTTCTTCATTAAATACATAAATGGGTATACTTTGAAAAACTTCAGGATCTATCAATGACAGAGCAAGAAGTGATAATGATAAGAGTATTAACATTCTGCCATTAAACCCTACTCTTTTCTTAATTCATAAATTAACCGTGAAATATTTTTCAATGGTTTTGATTCTGTTGGGGGTTTTTTATTTATTTATTTTTATTTATTTCTTTTTTTAAAAAACTGGTGGTTTGAATTCAAAACTTCTTGGTGATATTTTCATGAAACATCTGCCTGTCTGCTGTCTCTTATCACACAGAGATGGTGTCAGGGAGGGCTCAGGCTCAGGGAATCCTCTTTGACAGCTGAAAGTGGCCAGCTGAGCTGTGCTATTTATTATTCCAACCCCTCCTGTTTAGCAGAGTCTTCCTTACTGCTTGTCATTTATTCCCTGAGCTGCCAGCACTGCCTCTATTGTCAGCTCTGACTTCTACCCAAAGAACTGAAACATCAACTGTTCTTCATAATTGGGTTATTCGGGCGAGAAGTGTGACTGCACACAGTGAAAATGGGCTTCTTTTTCTTCACAGATATGAAACAAGTGAAAATTTAGAATTTTCTTGCTGTCAGTGCTTCCAGACTGAGCAGACAGGATCAATAATTGTTTGTTTGTTTGTTTGTTTATGGAGCACTGCTAGTACTTACTATTTTTTATATTATCTTACTTAGAATATGTAATTTTATATTACATATTAATTGTGGTGCTTGCAGAGGGAAAATCACCTCCTCACTGCAGTGTGTCCAGGAATCTGATCCCCAGGCATCCTGCTGGGAAAGGTGTTCCTACCGTAGTGTTGCCTCAGTTGTAAGTCAAACCCAGTAATTTAGCAAAAAATACAGCGTTACATCTTTACTGTAATTAGATATCATGGAAGTGATTTAATAATGAACGTTTTCCTCACCTAATTATTGTCTAATTGGCAGGACAATCAGTCAAGTTGTGGGGAGCTGCTTGGAAATTTTGCTGCTGAGGAGTGGAAACCTCAATGGAGTGACTAAAAATGTCCCTTAGTGCAGGTTCCCCACAGGAGCCAGGTCACCCCTGGGTGGGTCTGCCCCTCATTTCCCTGAGGACTGGCTCACACCTCCCATGGCAGATTTTACTTTGGGGAAGCTTTTTTTGGTGTCCACGCTTTTCTGGGACACTTCATTCAGCAGCCTGAGAACCACCTCTGCTTTTTCAGTTCCTCTTTTGCATCAGGGTTCCCAAACAGGACAGAACATTCCAGATTTGTCCCCATGAGTGCTGCTGAGCAAGGGGAATTCCTGAGGTGCTCTGTCTGATACAGCCCACGGACCTTCATCCCTGCCAGGGTGCACTCCAGGATCTGCTGGAAAACACCTGGAAAGGGAGAAAAGCTCTGTCTCCAGAGCTTTGGGTTGTAGGGAAAAGCAGGATTTCACCATCCCAAGGGCTGGAATTTGCCTCTGTTGCCCTGGATGAGGTTCTGGCTGACCTGGGATGCCCGCAGTGTCCTGAAGGGCAGCCCTGCCCTCCTGCCTCTGCCACGTGGAGCTGTGTGGAAACCTGCTCAGGGACATTCTGTCACCCTGCCCACAGCTGGACACCTCCACTCAGTTTATTTTACCTCTCACACCTGAAATGTTTGAGTTACAAGCAATTTTGGATGTGTCGAAATGGATGCGTGCCCAGAATGAGGAGTTGGTCAAATCCTGCTTAGACTCAGAAGGATAAAATCCTCTAAAATCTAATGTAGGTGGACTGAATCCCCT
The DNA here is from genome assembly GCA_013401135.1 of Cettia cetti. NCBI lineage: Eukaryota > Metazoa > Chordata > Aves > Passeriformes > Sylviidae > Cettia > Cettia cetti. The sequence goes on along the minus strand of VZUI01038417.1, from coordinate 7,118 downwards.
TCAGGCTTTGATAATCCCCCCAAAAATATTCAGATGATAATGGTACCTGACCAAATAAACGTGGTTTGGGGCAAACTTGACCAGAGCTGGGCAAACTGGGCAAATCTCAGCTGTGTAGGGGAGATAAAAGGGCAGAGGAGAAGCTGTGAGCAATCCTGGAAGATCCCAGCCAGGCAGAGCATAAACACAGGGCTTGTCCCAGGGGCACATTTCTCAGAAGGGAAGGAGCCTCATGTAATTTTTTTTTTTTTCCATGATGTGTCCAGGGAAATGGAAGGATCTGTAAATAAGTAAGAGGACATTGAGATTGTGCCTGACTCTTCTCACCCTGTTCCTCAGGCTGGCAGAAGTGACCCTACAGGACCATGGACTTTGACCAGACAGGTGGCAAAGCATGTCACAATGTTTTTCTCTCTCCTGAGGGGATTCAAGGCCTTTGCTTCCATGAAAATTAGGAGTATTTTCATTGAATAAAATAGAGTTTACTCAGCAGGACCCAGAATGAGATCAGAGAACTGATACAAAGGTAGCTGAAGTACATCCAGGAGCAAAACCCACTTGATGCTGTCCTTTTTTCTGTTACAAATCACAGAACAATTCTGAGGGGATTGAAAATGGATGTGGCATCTGACAATTAAATGATGAGCTTCTCTTCATGTGCTTCTACAGCACATTTACAAATAATATCAATATTCTCTTGGTTAAAGAGGCATTTTATGTAACTTTTCATTAAGCATCACTGTCACAATATAGCACAGGCTGTGTTCCTAATGCTGGGTTTGTTTCCCTCTCCAGTTACAAGAGGTATTATAGAGAAAATGAATAAACCCAAACAGAAAGAAATGAATAAACAGGGGAGCTTCAAGTACTCATTTAACTTGGATGTGATTGAAGTTTTTATCCTTAGGAAACAAAATTATTCTTCCAGCAAATACTCTGGAGTGATTTCTGTGCTCTGCTCACATCTTCCCAACCCTTTTTCTCTGTGTCCTCATTCTCAGCACTGAGATAATTATGGATGTCTGTCACTTGTTTAAACAAAAAGCTTTGTTTGGCAACCTTTCTTTTCCTGCTGCAGCTGCAAAATTGTGTGCACAGTGTGTTAATTTTTACCTTTGATGCTATGGGAAGGGTTTTTTTTTTTCCCTAATGAAAAAAAAAAAAGGAAACCAATGAATGAGATCCCAATCTCTCCTGATTCACACAAAACATGTGAAAGCAGCAACTTCCTTAGAAAACAATAGTAAATGAATGCTGGGACCAGGGTGAAAAAAGCTGGATACTTCCTGGAAGCAAATTATTCCTCGTCACATGGCAAAGCAGAGACATAAAATGCAAGGGACTGAAAAAAAGAGCATGAAAATGTGAGGAAAAAATACAACAAAAAATCCCTTGTTTTATTTGGGACAACCGACTAAGAGGGCATGAAAGGGGTAATTTCTCTTGTAAAGTTAAAAAATTAAATTATATGTTAGCAGCCTGAAGTTGTCAGTTGTTTTTATATGAGGACAGGAAATTAGGAATGGATTTGATGGTACTTGAGCAAATTATCATGGTTTAAATCAGAATAAACCTTCCAGTGTATCAAGTTCTTCTTGGCATTTGCTCATAGGCAGACTTATCCCAGGGTAAAGTCTGAAGCCCTCATTCACTAAACGGGGATTACACTGAATTTCATTCAGTTATTGCAGAAATAGTCACGGGAAATCTGTTTTGGCAGCACCTGAAGCCCAGGAGATTGTGAAGCACAGGAAGTAATTAGCCTTTGGCTAGTCACTTCTTGGTACTGGGAATCAAAGACTAAAAGCCAAATCTGGGCCTTCAGATCTAGCAGAAAGATCCTTTTCCTCCTGTGGTTTTGGTCAGGGTTTATGCTGCATGAAGTGTTTGTCATTTCTGGTTGTGCAGTCTCAAGGACATGCAGGACAAACCATGATAAAAGAGTCTGTCCATGATTTATTGGTGTCATCTGTAATTTTAAAAAGAAATGCCTCTTGATTTGGAAAAAAATCCAAACTCTTTGCTCTGATAAAGAGGGAAAAACTCTTACTGGGGTGAGGTAGTTGTTGATTCTCAGCTGCTGGATCAGGGTGGAGGGGCAGGAGGAGGTGCTGCAGCCTCCCTTGGGGATAAATTGCTTTATTTGTTTATTCTGCTGTTATCTCTGATCTGAGTCGCAGACATCACTTGGATCCCGCCAGTATTTCCTGCAGTGAATTTGAGATAAATTAACTTTGGGTAAATACTATAAGTGATTTATGACAATGACAGTTTTTTTTGTTTGTGTTGGGAAATGATTCATGGCTCTCCAGAGGAGAAACACCTCACACCTCCAGCAAACAGGAGTTAATAATCTTTGGGATGGCAATATTATGAAAAAAGGAGAAAACAGGGCAATTTTTACACTGGGCTGGTTTAGGATGGCAAAAGAATTTACCAGCAGCTCCCCACAGCAGGTGGAACACGGATATTTGTATCCCTGATTTTCCAGCTGGGATCTGCAATTGCTTGAGTCCAGCAGAAACTCTTTACCAAAGCTGTTGCAGGGCAAATGTGTGCAGCAAAGCGTGAAATAATCCGGTGTGAAAAGTCAGATTCTAAGTACTTTAACCTTTGAACTGCCTAATCTGCTTGTGAAGGGGAGAACACGGTAAATAAATCAACAGGCTCAGCTGAGCACTTCCAAACCTGCATGAGGGAGCAATTTCCTAACACACCAGACCTGCAGGAGCCTGGAGAACCACTGACAGCTGAACCAGAGTGGATTCAGCTGCGTGACATGACACTGCAGAACCCCATTAAGCACCTTAATTAGGAATTTTTATTTATCTTATTAAGGAATATTTTAATGCAGAAGTCTGAAGGTTGCTGCTGGCTACGGTGAAACTGAAAAGTGAAGTGTGGTTGGTCTTTATTGGGCAACACTGTGCTATATAAAGACAAAATGGTCTAATCTTTGTCCTCGTTCAGAGATATTTGCATACACTTCCTCCATGCTTCTTTTTCGGGGGCTTTTTCACATATTTTTGTCATCCCCGGAAGGTTCACAGCACATTGCCACCTTCACCCAGCCCTCCTGTTCTCACAGCACCCGCAGGAGCGCAAGTGAGAGAGGAGCGAGGCTGATGAGCTCATTCAGCAAATCCCCACTTGCTGCCTGCTGCTCAGCTGTGCCCCGGGCACGGTGACATTTCTCTCCTTAACACCACAGTGACATCCAGCTCATCCCAGCTCCGTGCCCAGGAGCTGTCGAAGGGGGAGGAATCTGGTGGAAGGAGCAGGGAAAGGAGTAGAGGATGGGAAAGGTGTGAATGATTTTTGGAGGCGCAGATTCATGTTTAATCTGCTGGCTGACAGCTCGGCTGCCGAGTGCTGTGGACATTGCGGGGCTGGAAAAGAGATGGAGAATCCTGAGGAAGCTGGAAAGGGGCTCAGCCTGGAGCAAAGGAGGCTCAGGGGGAATTTCTGGCTCTGCACAGCTCCTGCCAGGAGGGGACAGCCAGGGGGGATTTGGGATCTGCTCCCAGGGACAGGAGCAGAGGGAACGGCCTCAGGCTGGGCCAGGGCAGGCTCAGGGTGGGCACAGCAGGACTTTCCCCATGGAAAGGGGGCTCAGGAATGGGAACTGCCCAGGGAGCTTTGCAGTGCCCATCCCTGGAGCTGTCCCAGGAATCCCTGAAGGTGGCACCCAGTGCGCCGGGTGGGGACTCGATGATCCCGAAGCTCTTTTCCACCCTCAAGGCTCCCGGGATCCTGTGATTCCCTGACTACACCTCCCGGCACGCCCCGCGCCACCCGCGCGTACTACAGGTCCCGGCGTGCTCCTGCGGGGGCGCGCGCGCTGCCCTCTGGGACTCGTAGTCCGGTCCCCGCTGCGGCGCCTCGGCGGGGAAGGGCGGGGGCATCGCGCGCGCGGGCGCGGCGCGTGCGCGGCGCGGGGCCCCGGGCCGGATCTCTCGCGAGGAAGGACGCCATTATCGCAGCCGCCGCACAAAACACCACGAGAACTCGGCGCCCGCCTCACACGGTAACGCGGCGCCCCGCGGGCGGGAGCCTCCGCTACGCGGCCACCCCCGGCCGCCCGCACGGCCCCGCACGGGGACACCGAGCACACACCGCGCACCCGCCGCGCTCCCGCCGGGCTCCTCGGGCCGCGAGCCGGCGGGGAGGGAGCGGCCGAGGCGGGGGGGCCGCGCGCCCCTCTCCGCCTCCTCCCATCGCTCTCATGGGGGTCGCCCGTGATTCGATATCGGGGAGAAAGTCCTCCCTGTGAGGGTGCTGAGGCCCTGGCACAGGGTGCCCAGAGAAGCTGTGGCTGCCCCTGGATCCCTGGAAGTGTCCAAGGCCAGGTTGAACGGGGCTCGGAGCAGCCCGGGATAGTGGAAGGTGTCCCTGCCCACGGCAGGGATGAGCTTTGAGGTCCCTTCCACCCAGAGGTTTGGCTCTTCCCCCGCCTTGCCGGGTTCCCCAGTGCTGGGCTCGGTGTCCCGCTGTCCCCCGGGATGTGTTTGGAGCCGGGTGCCGCAGGCTCGGGCTGCGATGGGAGCGCTCCTCCATCCTGGTGCGGCAGGGCACGGACCGGGAACATCCCCGTGTGTGGGCATTTAGTGCCTGACAGGGCTTTTCACATCCGTATCAGGATCGGTGTTTTCTATCCTCCATACCAGCCAGCTGTTTGACATAGAGTGGTTTAGATGGGATACTGAGAAGGAATTCTCCCCTGTGCGGATGCTGAGACTCTGGCACAGGTTATCCTGGAGCTATCCCTGGAAGTGTCTCTGGCCAGGCTGGACAGGGCTTGGAGCAGCCTGTGATAGTGCAAGGTGTCCCTGCCCATGGCAGGGCGAGGAACGAGATGAGCTTTAAAGTCCCTTCCCATCCAAACTATTCCAGGATTTCAGGATTCTCTCAACACGCTCGGTATCCCTATGCCCTTATTTGCAATTCAAGTTGCCTCGTTCCCCGCCCCCCCCACCCCGCTTTTTTTTTGTTTTATTTTTAAATCCATCCACAGTGGCAAGTTGTGTACTTCACCAAATATAGTCATTTTATCCTGCTATGGCACGGAGAGTTTATGGATCAGTTTATTTTTGGAGCTCCCCAGGGAAGACTTTTTGAAGTAAACAAGGGTTATTAACAATTGAGAGATTGCTTTGGTGGAAGCAGCTTTAAAATGGTATTTTGGAATGTTTTTTTGTGCTTTCTTGCCTTCTGTGTGAGGTTACCTGAGGTGTCGATACCAAGATTTCAAGAGGCAAACCTGACATTTGTATAACTTTAAATATTTCAACCAAGATTTTTAAATATCAAACAAAAAATGTTTGAATTTCATAGCAGTGACTCTTGATAACAGAGGGTTTTCTCTGTCAGGAAGTGTTATATATGTAATTATATATATTTTAAATAGCTGTTTATAGAAATACACCAGAATAACAAGACTTTGCTTCTGAAACCCTGAGCACCTTTACCCATTGTTAAATGCAAGTAATTCCATTTTCAGTAATAGATGTTAGGAAGAAAGAACAATTAATTTATTGTGAGAATAAAAAGGTGGAGGTTGGATTTGGGAAACATTCCATCTTCTTCAGAGGACAAAAACATTTTATAACTTTGTTTTTTCAGTTTATCATCTCTTCTTCAGCTGAGTGTTCTGTCTGAATCACCCAGCTGTGTGAAAGTTGTGTGGTTCCAGAGCAGGTGTTAATTAAGGTTCTTTTAAAGGACCTACTGATTAATGACATCCAGAGTAATTGAATAAAACCATTAAGGGCGTGTTGCTAATTAGCAATTCTCACAGCTGCTCCAATAAATAAGTTTGGAAAAGGCTCCTTTCCTGCCTGTGCTGCTTTTAACATCCTTTTTCTGGAATTTTGGGTGATCAGGTGAAGAAAAATGAACTTTTAGTCTCAGAGCTGCTGAGTCTGGATTTCCCTTGGCTTGGGAAGGAGTTGTGTCCCAAGGGATTCACACCCAGGGAATTCCAGGCTCTGGTTTGGCAGGACTTCAGTTTGACTCTGGTTTTCCTCATGAGTTTCCCCCATAACTTGTAAAGCTTTGTAGGTGCAGGAACACCACAGGGCTTTACTTAGTCAGAATTCCCTGGTTTTCCTTTATTTAGTCAGAATTCCCTGTTTTCCTTTATTTAGTCAGAATTCCAGGGTTTTCATCTCTTTCCTCAAAGGAACCCTGGAATTGCTTGGATTGAGCCACTTGTAGGAGACAGAGCAAAGCCAGTAGTTGGAATTAGAAATTAGAACCACAAAAAGTCTGCAGGACTTTGCCAATAAAATTTTGGTCTTAGGTTGATTTCCTTTAGTTTGAAACTTGATATTTAGTTATTGACAGTTGAAATAATCTTATTTTCTGTTTTATCCATACTCATTGAAAGGCTAATCATCTTTTTTTTTTTTTTTCCCCAAGTAAAATAAAAGGAATAAAATGTCTTCACAGTCACATAAACCACTTATTTCCTTGCAGGTTTAGGGTTTTAAAGGTGCTGGAAAATAGTGAATTTTGCAACGAGTTAGACTGAAAAATATACAAAAGGTTCAACTTCATCACACCCTTGGTACGTGGGACTTGAAATAAAATAATTTGTGGTGTTGTCTGTTGAACAGAATCATTTTATGTTGCTTCCTGTTTGTAGCCCCTGACTTAGAGCACGTAAAGGGAAAATATATTCAGTTCAAACCTCTGAAAATCTGAGTTTTATCATGGAGAAGAAGGGAGGGAATTGATGGCAGCTGGGGAGTTCCCCCTTTCCATCCCTCCTCAGGTAGAAATGGACCTGATCCTCTCTAACACCTTCTGAACTTAAGGTTTGGGGAATTTAAAGCTGAATTTAGTTGGGGTTTTTGTTTTAACTGCAGGGAGATGAGCTGCCAAGCCAGGATCAGGTGATGTAAATGAAAATTCAAAATGTGGAGGTGAGATGGGGGGGTCAGGCTCTGCTCCAGGGACAGGAGCAGAGGGAACGGCCTCAGGCTGGGCAGGGCAGGCTCAGGGTGGGCACAGCAGGAATTTCCCCATGGAAAGGGGGCTCAGGAATGGGAACTGCCCCGGGAGCTTTGCAGTGCCCATCCCTGGAGGTGCCCCAGGAATTCCTGGAGGTGGCACCC
>VZUI01038412.1:0-43959 GCA_013401135.1 Cettia cetti | reverse complement strand
CCCCGGCCTCGCCGCCCCGCTCGGGCCGGCGGCCGCCGGCGGCGCCCCCCTGCCCTACCGCCGCCGCCCGCGAGGAGCCCCTTCCCCACTGGACCCCCATGGCCGCGCCACTCGTCTCCCCCTTTCCCCTCCATCCCCTTTCCGCCCCCGCCGGAGCCTGGCCCATGGTACGGCCCGCCGGGGCCGTGCCATCAGGGCAGTGTCGGGGCGCACGTAGGCGGTGCGGGAGGGACGGGGCGAGGGGGCGGGGGGAGAGTCGGGGTGTCCCTGGCCGCCCCCGCCCCTGCCCCCTCTCCCTTCGCTGTATCAAATGTCACGGTGCCACATTAATTTTTTGTATATTTTCTCCTCTCCGTTGTTCTGTGCGGGGTTGGGCATGCCGTGAACCCGAGCGCCCTTCGCAGTGCCAGGGGGCGAAGGTGGTCCCTCGGCCCTGGCAGTCTGCTTCCAGCAACTTCCCCCCCCAAAAGAGACGTGCGTTTGGAGGTTTTCTGTACATCCTCAGTATGACAGCGCTCACCTTCTCATGGGGCGAGCTGGCTCCCGCCCATCACCCTACAAGCCACAGCCAAGCAAACGGCTGGAATGCTGAAAATTTTAGTGCACCTCAAGGAGGATTTGCCAAGCACCAGAGACAGAGCTTTATAGATGGGCACAGAGCTGTCCCGTAGTGGGAAAAGCCTTGTTTGGAGACTCAGAGAGCCAGGCGTCGAGTCTGCAGGCTGGCTCCCATCTGCCCGAAGTCACACACACGCCCTCCTCGAACAGATTGGAAACCAGAGCGTGTCTGGGGGTGCGGGCGTGTTTGTTGTGACACCCCCCCCCCAGTTCATTCATAATGCTGTTGGGCAAGAAAAAACACTTCGGGTGCAGATGTGGCCACTGACCAAACAGCAGCCACACGCCTCCTCCCCGTGAACTGGTAACACATGCTGTCCGCCAAAAGGCACGAGCCCTGCATCCCTTGTGAAGACTTCTTCAGCATCAGCTGTTCCAGCTCCGATGGGTGTTTTGCAATCTGGAGCAAGATTTGGAAGCAAAACGCAGTGCGGGCTCCCTGGTAGCTGGTGGTAATTCCCCATCAAAAGGATTTCCTTACATGTTTTTCTGGAGCGCTTTAACACTCATCCGTGGCTCTGCTCTTCCCTTGCCGGTGTGGAGGGGGGATGGGGGAACAGCCCCTCTTCTGCGTGACAGCCCGCACAATGACAGGCTGTCTCTGTTGTCATTTTGTGTGCATGCTGTGTGTGGGGGGTTTGTTTTCACCCAGTAGCCGTAGGGGAAAAGTCACGTATTTTACTACATCTTCCCCAGCACAGGGCTGGTGCCTGGATTGGAGAGAAATTGTCCGTGGAGCACACCGACCTCTCCAACCTCCAGGCATGAACCAACACAAAAGAAGGCACAACCATGGAAAATACTATTTTTTTAGAATAGGTATTTTTGTAGGGAGTAACACGGCTGGGTACTGCCCTGACACCTCCGTGCCAGCACTGCTGCTTCTGCCAGCTGCTCTACAGGGTACAGGACACACGTGCTGTTGGCTCTTGTGCTCCACCAAGTCTCTCTTCTTCCAGGCAGTACTATACATTCCAGGTTTAACTTTTTTTTTTTTTTAATATACATCCTTCAATCCTTCTGACTGTAAGCACACAGGGGAGGAGTGTTTTGAAGTGGTGCTTGCACAGCTGGCTGCCAAGCTCTGGATGTTGCTCGGACCTCCCTGACTGCTGTGTTAAACCATCCAGCATGGAGCAGGGCCTGCGTGGAGCCAGCTGAGCGCACGGCGGGCAGAGGATGCTCTGCTGCGCTGGGCGAAGCGCTCTCCTGCAGTCCGAGCGAAGGGCGCACCAGGCCCTCGCTCCGGAGGTGCCATCATCCAAGTCTTTAAAGGAACGGCGAGACCGCCCAGCTCACAGGATAGTTACAATTGCCCTGGCAAGGCCCAGGGGCTTCACTACAGTGCCGGTGGGTTTGCCCTCAGCCCCCGCTCCCCCTCCAGCTCCAAACAAGTTCGTGGCTCAGCCCTTAATCTCTTGGATGAAATGTCCTGCTGACACGGCCGGTGCTGTCCCGGGGAGAGCTCCCGCTTATCCCAGCCCTGCAGCTCTTCCTTTTGTTCCCAGCTGGCTTTCAGTCCCCGCGGCGGTGCCAGAGCCATGATGTGTGCAGTGACAGGGAAGTGCATTCGCGGATGGCGGGAGAGCGTCACGGGCTGCCCTGCGTGCCCGCCTCGGTGCAGTGCCAGTGCCGCTGTGCTGCACCCATGGACTCGGGGAGGAATCCAAACGGGGGAACATGCCCCCAGTCTTATCCCTGGAGGCTGACAAACCTCGTGTGAACTAACTTGCAAGTAGAAGTTGCCTCTCTGCGGCGGAGATCTTGCCTTTTGCAACACGAGGCAGTGCGTGCTCACCGGCTGGGGCATCACCAGGGATTTCTCCCTGATCCCTGCTGCTTCGCCCCTCTTTCAGGCCTCGAGCGGGCAGGCAGCAGCAAGGCTGGTTTTGCTCCGCTCTGTGTTCTCTGGAAAAGGACCTTGTTTTCTCCCCGGCCCCTGTCTGATTCTTGACAATGCCCCGAGTGTCTGCGAGGACACGCACGTTAGCTCTGGGTCACGTCCGCCTGCAAGCAGAGCCTGGGCTGCGCTCCCCTTGCCGGCGGACAGCCGAGGACAGCCCGGGCAGAGCCCCACGGCTGATGGAACAGCGCGAAACCAGCCCTTCCTCCTCTACGTGCGTGCGCTCACCCAGCGCCACGGGAACATTGGCCCAGCCTCGAGTAGTTAGAGGGAAAAAAACCCGCGGCGGTCTGCGAGAGGTATCTAACACTGATCCGTGTCCTCACGGACCGCACGGGCCGAACCGGGCTGTGCGAGGATGCTCCCAGCCGCGAGAGACGGCGCCCGACGGAGCGGGACGATGCGGAACGGAGCGCCCCGCCAGCGCAGCCCCGCACTGGCCTCGGTGGCCTTTGCGCCCCGCTTTCTCCCACAAAGCTTGGAGACACCGGCGGAGGGATGCCGGTCACCCCTGCCAACCCTTTTTCCATGGAGCGGCCGGAGCGGGAACGGCGCTGCCCGCGGAAACCGAGCGGCGCGGCCCCGTCCTCCCGCGGCCCCGCAGTGGTACAACCCGCGCGCCCCCTCCGCAATGGTTCGTTCCCGCGGCCGCTTCCCCCCCGTCACCGGAATGGTTCGCCCCGGCCCCCCCGCGCCGCAGGCGCTGTGGTTCTGCCCGCTGCCGCCCCGTGACCCGCCAGTGTTTCCACAGCGCTTCCGGGGGAGCGGCGGCCGCGGGGTCCGGGATTTGAGCGGGCGCTGGGCTGCTCCTGCCTGGGATGTGAGTGCCCGGGCTGCTCCTCGGTGAGTGCCCGGGGCGGGCGGCGGACGGCGGACGGGGCCTGCGCGGGCGGGTGGGGACGGGGCCGTGGAGAGTTGGCGGAGTGGCCGCCCCCCGCCCCGCGGGCTGCCCCGGTCCTTTAGTGTTGTTCTTATAAACAGCAGCGACGACAGCGTGTTTATTGGGTTGTTTTCCGACGGGAGACGCCTCCGCGGTAGGGCAGCCCCGAGTCGGGCAGTCCCCGGGTGCTCCCGGGATTCCCGTGTTAGCGTCCCGCGGGATGCAAAAGGGCCGAGCGGGCTCGGGAGCACCTCGGCTTGGGAGACATCCAGCTGCCTTTGCTGGAGCAAAGACCTAAATAAATGTACTAAGTACATGTATAAATATAGTAAGGGTACTAAACAAACCCCCAAATATTTCTGGCGTGTTGTGTCCGCGCCTCTCCCCTTTTCCCCCTCCCTTCTCCTCCTTCCCAGCCATTCCCGCTGTTTGTGGTGCACACGCGGGTGTTGGAGAAGTTATCAGCTGTTTTAAGTACAAATGAGGAGCTGCGTGCAAGCTTTTTTGTTGGTTTTTTTTTCTCCCTCTCTCTCTCTTTTAAATCTTGTATTAGTTTATCACAAGGCCGCGTTTAGGCTTAGAAACTTTGCCTTGAGGGACGTGTGCTTACGGGGAGGTTCTGAGTTTGTGTCGCTGGTGCCTGCCCTTGGCCGCCCCGCGTTTGGGGACAGTGGGGTGGGTGGAAGTTTTGTAGTTTCATTTGCTGATTTCCCTGCAGGTTGTTGCCTCGTAGTGTGTTGCTGGTGTGTTTCAGGGGTGTCTGTTTTGTTATTTTCTTTTCTGTAGGTCGGTGGGTCTTCCTCCGTGGGGCTGTGCACAGAATATAAGTGTGTGAGCTTTTTGTTTGGGTTTTCCGGTTTGGGTTTGTTGGTTTTTGTTGGGGTGTTTTCTTTTCCCACAGTCATGCCCATAAACAGCAGGGGAAGCTGTAGCTAAAAATGGGACTGGTGTGAAAGACTGATGCTGAAAGGGAGCTCGCCAGTAATGGTGACTCTTCCTAGGAAAAGAAGCCTGTTAAGAAAGAGGAGGATGTGCAGAGTTGGAGAGTAGTTAATTCGCAGCTGGAAGCAGAGCCAGTGGCTGCAAGGAATTGGAGGCTGGGAGTTCCATAGAGCTTGGCTGCTGCTTTGAACACAGAGGGCTCAGTTGCCCCTCTGGGTAAGATGCTGTACTTTCAAAGTGCTTTTGCAAAGCCTGTGTGTTGCTTTGTTTGCATTACAAACTCCCCAAAGAGTGCAGTGTCAGCTCCTGGGGAAGCTTTGGTGGACAGTTTTCATCCTGGAATTCAGGGTGGCTAAATTTAGGGCAGGGCTAGGATGGGTGGCAGATAAGCACTTCCTTACCTACTGCAGGATTAGTTTTCTTTGACTTATCTATTAGGTTCTTAGGTGCTTCCACTTAAATTATTACATTGGCAGTTCTGATAGTGGTATTTAAGAGTTTAAATTTTTTTGGTAATTTAAACAGGGATCTAAATTTAGATTTAGGGGACTTTTTTAAGCCTCCCTGTGCATGCTAGATTGGCAGTGCACGACTCTGGGCTGTAGGAGTGTCTTGATAATCTGAATTATTTCCCTGCCAAGTTGTCTTAATTTACCTTTGGAATGTGGTGATAGCAGATAGTAGTCACATCATAAGCATATTTTTTCCAACTGGGTACAACAACGATTTTGACAACTCCTGTTTTCTTTTTGTTGAATGTAACATATGAAACTGGAAACGAAGTTAAATTATTTCTGATGTGTGACATTGGTTTTCTGGAGAGAACTGAATCATTTAGTTGATTTCGGGGAAAAAAAACCAAAACCAAGAATAAACACAACCAAAACCCCTCCCCCCAATGAAGCAGATGTGCCAATGAGAACTAAAAGCCCATATGTTTGAAAATTTAGGAAGCTTAAATCTGGTTATAAGTGGTCTTTAGAACATGACTGCTCGGTAGTGGCCCATGAAATTAGATCAGCATTCAAAACCAGCCTGTGAGAAAAATCTGTGAGAAACCTTTCTTCACTTCTGAATAATCTTGAGTGTTACCCAGGCAGATGAAGGTAAATGCCTTCTGTAGTAGCTCTTCTGTTTCTAAAAAATGTAGAAACTACATAAGAAGGTGGAGGAGGAGGAGATGGGCTGGTGCTAGGAGGGAAAGTGCCCGTGGCTGGGAGAGGTGCTCGCTGTAGTAGCAGCTCTGTGGGCTTTGTCCAGGTGAGATGGAGCTCCAGTGTCCTTTGCAGACTGTGCCTCCTCTTGATGGCTGGAAACCTGTGCTCGCCTTCTCACTGGAACATGCTCAAAGTACATTAAAACACTGATTTGTGGTAATGCATAAGGACTTGAATTCAAAAAGCTAAATGTTTGCTGAAGTGCTTGTTTGATAAACACTTGTTCTGGAGGAAGCACTTAATCTCCTCTGTTGTTGAAGCCAACAGAAAGCCCTGTTGCTAATACAGCTTGAAGAAAGTATTTATAATTGCTCTTTGATTGTGCTGTTAAAATGATTTAAGGCATCTCTGTGTAAAAATGTAATCTGTCTTAACAGCAGGCCTTGGGCTTACAGCTTGTCCTGCAGCAGAGCCTGTGCTGCCATCAGGACACAGCTGTGTGAGCAAACCCGATTTGGCCTTGCTGAGGCTGGCTTGGGGAAGGAAACCCAAGGCAGTGGAAAGCACTGGTGCGAGTAAAGCGATCAAACACCTGCCATGCACTTGTTGCTTCTGTGGTTTGATGTTTGTTCAGGGTATTCTAAATGAGAATGTGAAAACAGAGGGATGTTAGGGAGGAGGACGGTGCTTGTCTTCAACCAACCTTGTGTGCAAGCTGTAATCCGGACGCAGGGTTGATAAGCTGTGCGAGTCGATGATGCACCTGCCCCACTGAAGTGGGGTTTGCTATAAACATCAGTGGTATGAGTAGAAGAGTACAAGACAAGGGATCTCTGGCCAGATTGGCCTGCATCTGTGTTCCATCCTAAATTCCTCTGAATAGACTTACAAGGGAGGATGCAGAAGGGAGGATTGGTGTGTACGAGAGCTGCTTGCAGCGGAAGGGCTGTATGGAGAGTACTGCACACCGTGGGATTTTCCAAGTGACCAAGCAGCAAGGGGTTGGGTACAGCCACGAGGGCATGTCCTTCACACCCCCAAAACTAAAAGCAGCTGTAGTTGCCTGAGTCAAATGGCCTTCAGGCATAACTGGTTGCTTTTTAGCAGTCTGGCCTTTTGTGTTACAGAAGTGCAGAGTTAAGGTATGCCTTGGAGGAACAACTGTCATCCCCTCCTTAACCAAACTTTTTTATTAATATAATAATAAAAATGCTTTCCATCTATTTGGTATTTGCTAGTTCTGATTCAGGGGGGTAGAAAAATTCTGATGTAGTAAGTGCTGGAGAAAATGGGGCTTTTGCACAGGTGGGTGAACTCTCTGAAGCTATCATGAATGTTTATGTTTCACAGGGGCAATTTGTTTGAAGTGCCTCCCATAAAAAAACCCCAACAACTTGGAAATGCTGCTTATTGCTCTTAAAAAATAGAAGGAGTCTCTCTCCCTAGGTGTATAGTCAACCATGGTTTCCCTCTTATTTTCTTAAGAGCAGTTGCCTGGTTTGGAAAAGGTTGTTTGTAAAGTAATATTTGTGATGTGCTTAGAAATCTCAAATTCACTTCATCTCTTCATTGCTTGGTTTCTCCTTGTCAGTTTCCAGCTATCCACAAAGCAGGGTTGTTGTTTGTTTTTTTTCTGACGGGATTTGAAGACTTGATTGTTTTCTGCAATACCAGATTTTCTTTAACTCAGAGTTTTGCCTCTGAGCAAAGTACAAGCTTGCATTTGCAGCATAAATATGTCAGTTTAGATTGTCAAGTCACAAGTGCTGATTTGTTCGCCTCTGTGCCTAAAGGATAGCTTTCCGTGGGGTAGCAAGGCAAAAATATCACGGGTGGTTATTTTATTCCACTACAGTGAAGAAGTGCATGCTGTTTGGAAATGTAGCTAAGTGTATGTTGGTCAGAACTGTGGCTTGGAGGAATCACTTTTTGAAAGAAAGATCTTTTCCGCCCTGTGCTTTTTGCTTTGCTTTAAGAAAGACTGGAGAGCAGGGAAATGAAGGTAATGGCCACAGTGAAGTGAAGGCTTATCCATGGTTGTTACTTGCCTTGGCTTTGGTTGGCCTCCATCATCCTCAGGGGCTCAGGGGTGCTGTGGCTGGCTGGGTGTGGCAGTGACAGGTCAGCAGGAACCCGCTCTGTTCCCACAAGGTGCCCATGGAGGAGTAGCCCAGCATCCAAATACACGGATGGAACACGTGCCTGCCACTGCCCTGCTGGGGACTGGTGCTGCCAGTCCTTCCCTTTGTGTGTCCTGCCTGTCACGTCACCACAAATTTTGCACTGCTGTAGCTAACTGAGCTTTTGGGAGGATATTATATAGTTGAGTTTCAGTTTGAATAATTCATACATATGCATTGCTGAAACTTGAAAATTTACAGGTGTTTCTTCATGTTTTTTCAGTTGCATCATGGAGTGACTGGCTTTTGATGAGTCTGTGTATTTTCAGCCAACATAAATTGTTTTTAAACTGTTTTTAAAACACTCCTGTTAACAGCCACAAATTTAGCTAAAAATATAAACATCTGTTTAGGCAAGATTCTTACTGAAGTTAGGAGAAGTCTTAACAAAAAATTAGTTGTGTTGAAGCTCAATCTTCTTTCTGTTTGTTTTGTTTTATTTTTCCCCTGAGCACTGAAGACTCCATTTGTAGTTTGGTCTAGTTTAATAGAACCTAAGTTTTTAAGGCTCTCTGGTGCAGAGCTGTGCTATGTGGCTTAAAGAGGGAGTGTGCAAGCAAAGGTACAGATGAAGAGCACTTGAATAAAACATAATGTTTTGTTCCAAAAAATCTCTTGATAGGCAAGATATGTAATGGGGAGCAGGGAGAGTGGGAGAAGAGCACCTGATTGAAACTTCTTTACCACACTTATAAAAGAATCCTTTTTTTTTCATTTTGAGATATGATACCTAGCTTTAAGTGTCTGTTAATTATATATTTTCATGACTTGCTTATAGAAGCTTGCCAGGGGTCTGTCTGCCTTAATGCTTTGTAGCATTATGTGTTAAAAGCTCTGATTTAATTGTCATAATGAATTTGGATCATGCAACATCTCCCAGTATCTGTCAGTTTTACTGCCAGTCTGTGCTGATGCACAGCAATTAACGTGATTGCATTAATATGCACTAAATCAGGTCTTATCTTTTCCATGGAGTAATGGTTGGGGGGTCTTCAACTTCTCTATTTCATGACGGAGCTGTGAAATGGCCTTTTTTTTAATAAAGGACCTAAACTACATAATCTTTATTCTTTTTTTCAATTAGGCAAGATGGAGTATTTTGATTTAAAACACGTGTTGTCATCCTGTTAGGCTTTGTTCAAAGGGCCTCTGGTCCCTTCAGTTTTTCAGTGAATTGCTGGTCCATGGGATGGTTTTGGTGTTTGTAGGCTTTCTGTTGCTATTTCCTGCGGGGAGTTCTGGTTATACCCTTTGCTGTCACCCAGGAGCCCAAGATAAAGCTGAATCTGTCACCCACACTGATTTTCACAAGCAGCTGGTTTCATCCAGCTCAGCAGGGCTGTGAAACCTCAGGGAGCACCAGCTGTGGATTGAGGCTGGGAGAGCTGCTCCGGGAGCCGCGTGTGGGAGAGCAATGTCCCTTCTCCCGCCCAGGTGTCGGCAGCCGCGTGGGATGCTCCGTGCCGGCGCGGCGCCCGCCCTGCTGCCCTAGGTGCCGCGCTGCCTGCCGAGCCCGCCGCCCTGCAGGGAGTCCCATGTCCCGCCATGGATGGTGACAGCCAGGATGAGCTGATCAACAAGAACGCTGCTCTGGGAAAGGGCAAAAGGCAGTGCCTCGCGCTCCTCAGCGAAACAGGTAAGTGCAGCCTCTCTGCACCTGCACCTTTCTGCTTCGAGGTCGCAGAACCTATTGATTTACCCTTAAAAGGCTGGTAAAGATGTCTTTGTGACCATTTGTCACCTTTTCTCTGACAATTCTTTTTGTTTGCTTCGCTTCGTAGCTTGTGTGTATCAGACTGCTGGCGTGCCTCCCTGGAGTTTCTCCAGATGGGCAGCTTTGATAGCACTGCAGAAATCTGGGAGTTCATTTCATCCATAATGGCCTGGTTAGGGACTCTAGTACCTGTTCTGCCTGTCTGTCTGCATCAAATAGCTATTTCCTCTACTCTTCTCTCTCTTTTTAAGAAAGCAATGGTGGAAATAGCTGGGATTCAGAAGATGATACTGGTAGTGAGGAGGAAGATAATGACACTGAGGAAGAGGGAGGTGAGGAGGGCAAGGAAGAAAGTGAAGATGAAGAATTAGAAGGTAAGGTCTGTTCATGTGCCTTAACAAGCATTTTTTAATAACTGAGGAAGAGTGAGATGAAAGCTGTTCCTCCAGAAACTGACAGTGAAATGTAAATCCACAGATGCTGCTGTTTCACACTGATGCCAAAATCCTACAGTAATAAGCAAACAAGTAATAGTGCCCAGTTTCCAAGCTATTAAAGCATTTGCATGTTTGAGGACTATCTGCTAACCAAAGCAGTGGAGTTGTAGTCAGCAGGAGTGAACTCTGCCCCAGCATGAGGAGGAAAAAAAAGTCAAAGTTGCAGCAATGGCTCATGCTGTTTTTTCACTTAAGAAAAGCATGTTTATTAGTTTGCTTTGGCATGGGGTTCTAAAGTGAATGCTGTGATGGGTAATTCTGGAAATAAAATATTATTGCTGTAATACCTAGGGAGGATGGAAGAATACGTGACTAATTTTTCTTTGAAAAAGGAGTGTGGATGTTGTTTGAATTTGTTAATTTTACTGAAAACATACTCTGGAGATACATGTACTTCTGAAACTGCTATGCTCAAATTAATATTTGGATAGACAAAAATAGATTTTTATCAGATCTAAAGCTTGTTGAGAAGGCAAGAGCACAGTTTTCCAAGTTACTAGTTAGACTGATTTGAACACAGACTAAAAAATTGATGCCAGGTGCCAAAAAGCTTTATTAATGCATACTTCAGAGTATACTCTGTTATGTCCAGACAGGAGAATTCAGTAGAAAAAACAAGGGCCCCATTCTCATTAAAAAAACCCAAAAAACAAAAAAAAACCCGAAAACCAACAACAAAACCAAAACAAACCCTCCCAAAAAACCAGCCCAACAACAACCAACCCAAATCCTCCCTCAAAGTGAGTAGGGTTTTAGGTACTTTTTGTTGCTTCTTGAAAATATCAGCTTAATTCACAGGTTTTAGGGAAATACCAACACATCTCTGTATTTTGTACTAAAAACAAAAATTATTTTCAACAATGTGTGCTAGTGTTTACTGTTACTCAAAACCAAGCTTCTTTAAGTGGTCTCTAAGGCACTTAGATGCCTTGGCTCACAAAATCATATTTGACTGGTGAAATCTTGCATTTGCTGTTCTGCAGTAGAGTATGTTGCTGCTGCTTTTCCTCTGGAATGTCTCTTAGAAAAACAGAAGTTGGGTACATGGTAACTATTGTAACTTCATTTTTTAACTTCTTTGTTCAGTGGTGGCTGGACATATCTTAACTGTCTTGTTTAGATAATCTTTTGCTTTTCTGGTGTCTGTGCTTTTAATCTCTTGCAAGACTACTCACATTATCAGGCTTTATTTTTCACCAGAGAAATCCATTGCTTTTTAGTGAAGGGATTTAGAAAGCAAGAAAACAGCAAAAATTATTGCCTTCAACTGGGAAGGCTGTGCTTGACCCCTGCAGCCTCATAAAATAAGCTTACTCAGAATTTTCTGTGAACTGGAACCCTGTCCTGCCCACCCCCTCTGCCCTCATTGCTGAAGCCCTGCAGCACACACCAGCTGATTTTTATCTCTCCTTAAGATTGTGAAGATGATGATGAAGAGGAGGAGGAGGAGGAAGAAAGTGAGGCTGCTGTGGAAGGAATGACTGATTCGTTGAAATCAAAGCCACACTTGAATGGAGTGAGCCTCTCCTCTGATGAGGATAGTGAAAACTGCCCCATTTGCCTCAACACATTTAGGGATCAGGCTGTTGGGACTCCTGAGAACTGCTCCCATTACTTCTGCTTGGACTGCATTGTGGAGTGGTCTAAGGTGAGCTGTTCTGTCTGT
The DNA here is from genome assembly GCA_013401135.1 of Cettia cetti. Lineage (NCBI taxonomy): Eukaryota > Metazoa > Chordata > Aves > Passeriformes > Sylviidae > Cettia > Cettia cetti. The sequence continues at coordinate 32,402 of VZUI01038412.1, read as the reverse complement.
GATGTCCTGTGGCCTTCTGGTGTGCTCTGCTATCCCCTGTGATCATGCTGTTGTGCTGTAATGAGAACAAAATACTGTAATATTGGTATTTGCTTTCTTAAGCTTTTTTAAACAGGCTTGGGTTACTGCTCTGTTTGACAGGATTCATGTTTGAAGTTCAGATCTGTTTTTCTTGTACCCATCCTGATTTTTTTTTCTGTTCTCTGCAAGCTGTGAGTTCACAAATAAGTGTGTTTGTAGGGATCTACAGTTCTTTAGGTTTTTAAAGTTGGAATACTATTTTTTTTCTATGCTTGGATGTATATATATATTTCTCTGTGTATCTGTCTTTATCTTTTCTTGAATTCTGTATTGTGACCATTGGATTGGGATCTGTTGCAACCCTGAATATCTAAGCATGGAAAAGATGTAAAAGAATACTGACAATCAGCAGCTTGCTCTGAATTCAGTTTTCAGTCAGAGTTCTTTGCCATCTATGTAGCTCCCATAGTCATAATCGAGGGTGAGAATTACAACAAAACTTACAGCACATGCAACAGTAGCAGTGGTGATTAAATTTTTTTAAAAAGCAAATAAATAGCTCTTACTGAATATATTTGTAAACCATTTCTAGTTGCTCATTTGTCCAAAGGAAAGGAAATGCCTTAAAACATGAGCACTATTTCAAGGCAATGTTTGGAAGAACTTTGATGTTGCTTTGGCAATTGAATAATAATTTAATTGCTTCAATAAAATAAATGCTTGTTTAAAAATGCATGTTTTCTCTGATAGAACAGGTTGTTTGTAAGCCAGATAAGACAGTTTTAAGTACTTAAAATGTCAAGATCAATAGCTGTTAAAATGACTACTACATTAATTTAATGCTTATTACATTAATAATTTAAGATTTCTTTTAAAAAATTGAATAAAATGATGCACTTATTAACTGTATTGGGATTTTTTTTTCCCTAGAATGCAAACTCCTGCCCAGTGGATCGAATCCTCTTTAATTACATTAACATTCGGGCACATTTTGGTGGTAAAATCTTAAAAAAGGTAAGCCTTTTAGTGGAGCAAACAACCAGGCCATTTGGCACAAAACTGTTATTCAAAAGTTTACACTTCTAGGGTGTTTATATAATACTTGCTATCTGAATGAATTATTTTTCCTATTTTGAATTTGCCTTTTAAGGAGCTGTGACAGTTTTTCTTCTTCCTTAACCTTACTTCCTGCAATATTGTGTTGTGACATCATTTGTGGTGGCAGAAAAAGGATGTTTTTCGTAACTGCCTGTTTTGTATAATGGACATTTGACTGAAAATAGTTCTGCATGGATAAACCTGTCCATATGTGGAAAGTGCCCTGCATTCTTCAAGTGCTGTAGACTATCCATGAACTCTTCCTAGGAATGCTGTGTAACAGTTGGGTTTCTAAGAGGAGAAAGGCACTAGAAGAGCCCTGAAAGGCACTGCTTGAGTGTGCTGGTAGTTGCTCACAAAACAACGTTGAAGAGTTGTCATTGCTCTTAATTGCTGTTAGAAAGATGTTGGTTTCCAGGGGACATTTAGGTGTTTGTTTGGTTTTCATAAACTAATGGTTTATTATTGTTTGCATTTTAACAGAAGTGAGAATTAACATTGAAGTAATATAGGGATCAGCCAAGTTTGCTCTCTTCTTTAGTCTCATTTTTGGCTTTTTTTTGTTTGTTGGACTACTTTTGATCTTATCAGTGGAATTTTGTTCTGCCTGTTCTTAAAATGCAGTTCTCTATAGTCATTGGTGTCTGAGAGTGGACAACTTAAGTGGATGTTGTCAGGCATTTGATCATGCCCTAGATGTGCTGAATGAACGAAGTGAAGGTTCTGGTGTGTAACAGCCATTTTGGTTCCTTCACTTCTAGATTTTGCTGCATGTCCTCCCATTAGTGTGACGGTGGATTTTAAAAAGTGCCACGTTCTGCATAAACTGAATCCCTGTTCTATTTAGATTCCAGTTGAGAACACGAAAACTCAGGGCACTGACGGAGAGGATGATCCAACCTTCTGTGAGGTGTGCGGCAGAAGCGACCGCGAGGATCGCCTGCTGCTCTGCGACGGCTGCGATGCAGGGTAAGAGGCTGAAGTGAAGGGAGCAGCTGCATGATTGCACATGGCTGGAGTTTGCTCCACAGGCACTGTCTGGTTTGCAGGCTGCCCTTGCTGCTCTCTTCAGGCTTGTCATGTGGCCAGCCGTGTATCCATGTGTTGTAGTGCAGATGTCCATCCCCATGGTGTGATGGATCCTTTTGTGGTCATTTAGCAATGTATGTGTGCAGAGTCCTGCAGGCCACGAAACAGATGACCATGCCTTCAAGTGATGAAGGTGTTGGTGCTCATCCATGCAACATCTGGGTGTATGAAGGGTAGAACCTTACATCCTTTATGTCTCCTTGAGGAAAGCATGCATGACTTGTCCCAGGTGCCTGGGCATTAGTGCTGTGCAGGAAAAGTGCTTAAGATTCACAGTTTTGTGAAATGTTGAGGATTTTCTTTACAGTCACAGCTCTTAAATGATTCTCTTACTCTTGCTTACTTCTATCTCTGCCCCCACCTTGATTAATAAAATGAATGCTTAAGTAGAGTCATGAATAGATTTGAACACAGCTTCGGCCCTACAGTTTTCTGCTAGAATTTAAAGCCCTTGGGCTGCTTAATCAGTCTTCCAGCATTGTCAGTTTGAAGATGTCAAAAGTTACCCACTGAACAAAGAGAGATGCTAGTAATGAGCATGTAAAATAACCTTTCAAAAATTACTTCTAGCAAGCTAACTAGACAACTGGTAAGTCTAGTTTTTACTTTGTGTTCTGTGTCCATATTCACTGTCCGTACACACATATACACTGATTCACCTTCTGGGAAAAAGACAAAATCAGGAACACTAAATATTGTTAAGACTATCATCAGAACACTGAGTTTAAAATATCAAGCCAAAACAGTGTTTCAAAGATCTTGTCTGAAGTCTCATCTCTAAGTTCTTTCTGAATTTCCATAAGCCTGTATTGCTTCAGATTTTACTTTGTGATCTCCAAACATAACTATTTTTTTTTTTTAATATACTGTTATTTATAGTTTGATACAGTTGTTTGGTTTTTGTCTTCTTTTCCTGAAGTAAATTCTTTATATTTACTTGATTTCTAGAGTTAGCATTTTTGGAAGCATTTCCTGAAAAAAGAACTTGCAGTCTTTACTAGCTCTCCATGACTGAGATTAACTTCAGAAAAATATAGAATAGCTTTCTTCAAATGCTCGTAAGTACATGTGCTGTTAATACTGTGTTGGTTCTCAGGAAGCTGATGTTGTTTCCTGATTGCCTGTCTCCACAGCAGCTCTGTACTTCTCTTGCCACCATCAGTTTTGGCTCTGCACATTTCTTGCAGCTCGGTTTCAAATGGCAAGTGATTCACCACACAGTGAGGGGAAAATGCTCAGTTTTCTGAGATTTTTTTTTTTTTTTTTTGAGCCTTAAGTGATGAAAATACCATCTAGAAATGAAGACCCTTGTATTACTAGCAGGTAGCATAATTTCTCTGCAGATTGGTAGAAGTGGAGGCATAAACCGTCGTTTCAGGCTTAAGGAAATGAGTCTGCCTTAAGTAGCATTAGATAGAGGTAAAATGCTGCCTTCCCTTGGTAAGGAGCATATTGTTTAATTTCCTTTTTTTTTCTGTCAAGGTATCACATGGAATGCCTTAACCCTCCTCTGAGTGAAGTCCCTGTAGATGAATGGTTCTGCCCCGCCTGTGCCCCCATGGGTGCCAATGGTGCTGCAGGTAAGGATTTCGTGGTAGCCGGTCAAAGTAAATATTTTTCTCTCAGGTTAGATAATGCAAATCATGTGGTGTTTTGAAGACATGTTTAACCTCCAGGTTTATCTGTTTCAAATAGTTGTTTTGATAAGCATTCTCTCTTGAAGCTTAAGATTGGACTTGAACTGATGAGAGGATCTTGTTTATGAAGATTTTCATCTGCAGTTACAACCTGTGGACTGCTTCTTGTAAGCATCCTTTAACCTTTCCAAAGCAATCCCAGCACCCCCTAGTGTAACTGCACTGTGTTACATTGGAAAGAATTTATTAGTGTCACGACCTCAGATTGCCAATGTGGCAGCAATTTCTGTTACCTAGAAAAGTGTTATACTGTGGAACAGTCTGAAGCAAGGGTGTCTGTGCTCATTTCCTTTGGAGAGGGTAATGGCTGCCTGCAGAGGCGATTGATTTCAGGATGGGAATGCTGATTTTTTTTTTTTGTCTGAAATTCTTTAAATTATTTCACCTGTAAAAAGACAAGTAACCTCAGCCTGTTCTCGTTCAAGATGCAGATCATGTCAGTGAGGAGGAGGTGGCTGCCCTCGTGGCCGATGTTGTCCCCACCACCAGCAGGCTCCGCCCTCACGTCCGAACCCGAGCCATAGCCAGGACTCGGCAGAGCGAGCGCGTCCGGGCCACGGTGAACAGGAACCGCATAACAACAGCACAGCAAATTCGGGTACCCACGGGGGTTGCTGAGGGAGCCTGCAAGAACCTGGGGGGGAGTTACTGAAATAAATCCCCATTTCAGTAGCTCTGCTGCCTGTGTTGACTGTCCATAGCACAGTCGTAGTTGTGGAGCTCTTTTAATCTGAGATGTACATGTGCAAATGGACTGCAGCCCATGACCAAGGTGCTCTAGTTTGAAATGCTGCAGCAACCTCCACTCTTAACCTGCATTTTTATCACGCCTGGTGTGAGCAAGATTATATTTTAATTCCAAGTGATTATTAATACAAAGTTTGTGCATCACTTCTGGGTTTTCAGCATGTTTGACTGTTGTTTATTTTCCTTTGTCCTCCTATCTCCTTACCCATAGCAGTAGAACATGTTGACTGCATTCAGCTCAGTTGAAGAGAAAAATTTTTAAAGTTTCTGTGTTTGTGAAAATCAGTTCCTTATTGGAAGAGGAAAAAACCAGATGTTGGTGTCCTCAATAATGTGGCCACATGAGTTCAAACACAGTAACAGTACTAGAGAATCTATGTGGGAAAGTATCCCAAATACAGTGTCCTTCTCTTACTGTATTAAGTATAGTTTGAGATAGCTGCCATGAACGAAGTTCCAGCTCACCTTGAGTTTTATCACATTTTCCTTTAATTTAAGGACTTTCCAGAACGCTTTAGCAGTTGTTAAATTCATTGTGTCCTCCATAATGGAGGTGATCTTATTTGACTGCCAAATCCCACTGTTTCCAAATTCAGATGTTTCAGTTTAAACTTTAGAAGAATTACTAAAATAGAAAAAAGGTTGATGAATTATTCAATGCATTGTTGTTAATCAATTGCAACTGAGTAGCAGGGCTATATGTTGAAAAAAAATAAGGAAAGTGTTGTTTGAATCGAAAGACTCTGCAAGGTAACTGTTGTTATTTTTCTGTCTTTTCCTACTTGTTTTAAAAATCGTGTGGAGTCATCTCCTGTGGGTGAGAGGGATGGTGCCTGGGGGCTTTACTGTTCCACAGTAGTGTAATCCTGGGAACCCAGCACTTCCCATTCAAGAAGCTATTCCTAGCACCACTTCTCAATGTGCAGGGATGATTACAAACTAGAAAGGCACTGTTATTTATTGCCTTTGTCCCTGAACAAAAGTGTATCTTACTTTGGCTCATACCTTCAGTTGACTGAAGCATAATTCCACTGGTTGAGGGAGTGCAAACTGTTGTCCTGCAGGCACAGTGAGAAGCTGGGAGCATGCATGTATCTCTGACAAGGTCCTTAATGTGCCAGTCAGTAGATTTAAAAAGTGACATAATTGCTTAACTGGCAGCTTGGTGATGTGAGAGGTTTCCTCATTTGAATCTGAAATCTATTTTTTATCAAATGCTTTTATAAGTAAGTGTTGCTGAGCTTTAGGTGCCTGTATCATGTACCTTTTAATCCTCCCCACAGCATGTGCCAGGGTACCTCATGTCCTCTCTTCTGGATGAAACAATTGAGGCAGTTGTAGCAGGCCTGAACACAGCCATCTACCAACGTCCTCTGGCACCACGTGCTCCTACCAGGCAGAAAAGGAAAACTGGTAAGGGCATCAGGCACCTTAGGGGAGCCTGAATCCTACAAAATACTGTACATCAGCTGTGTGCTGGCTCCCCTGTGCAGCTGTGGATGTATCCCACATGCATTTCTTCTTTCCCTATGCCACCTCTGCCCAGAAGTGTCATGAAGATTGTTTTTAAATGAAACCTTGTCACTTTTTCTGCTTCGCTGTTGGTGGCACTCTGTATGTCTCTCTGTGCTGCTTTGTGTGTCATGGGGGCACGAAAAGGGGAGTAGAGTGTGAAATAGAGTGCCAGCACTTAGCCAGATCATTGATTTTTGTCCCATCAGGAAGGCGGAAGAAAGTAGGAGGCAAAAAAAGAACTCAGACAAAATCTGCTGCTGGGAAGAAGAGTTCAGGGGCTCAGCTGAAGAGACGCAAGCGTCTGACAAAGAAGAGAAGGGGGAAAAAGACGAGACTAAGATCACATGTGAGTGAGTTTCTGCCAGTCAGTGTCTGCCATTTTCAGCCCTCCATAAAAGCAGTGTAACATGGGATTCAGTTGGAAGAAATGCCACCTTACAGTCATAGCAGGCACCGTTCTTTCTGGTGGGAGTCTGTTCAGGATGTGTCCAGAGTACTCTAGAAAGATGCTGTATGTGAAAGTGAATTGCAACTTCCAGACAGCCTTGCTGGCTTTGCTGATGATTCCTGTTACCTGGAGTGTGGGGATCAGGTTGTAAAGCATGTCCTGCAGGCTTTGTGTCCTGCCTTGCCATTCAGCTGTAGTGTTTACTTGCTACTGATGCAAGCTCAGTTAAAATTGTCAGCACCTATTCTTTTTAGTAGGCTGTGGATGTTTGTGGCAGTGTTGTTGCAAACCCATCTTATCAGCTGTAAGAGCTGTCAAAATTCCTTTCAGTTGTGGGTAGTGTTCTCTCATAAATTAACTCTGCACCAGCTTGATTCTTTTTATCAGCTACTTTAACTGGAGTCTACATCTTAGAGCTAGAACTCCAGCATTTAATAAGGAACCAAAAATTTCGAATTGACATTATTAAAGATTTTTAGAACCTTAATTTATCTGGTCACTTACATCTGATACATGCACTCTCTGTTTGAAGTGACATATAGGCCATAGTTACGAGTTTCATAAATGCTTTAAAACGAACATAGATTATAAATGCACACCACTTGTGCTGCTGATGGTAGTAACCTGATAACTGTACACAGCCTAAGTGAAGAATTTGGGGTTTAAACACAAACTTACCTGCCCTAACATACAAATAACCCAATCTCTTTGTCTGTGCAGGGGAAAAATGAGGTTACTACTCGCTCCCGTATTGCAAGAACCCTTGGTCTCAGTAAACCTGTGCGTGGGGCCTCCCTTCCTTCCATGTCCAAACCAACGGAGCCCTCACTTGGGCTGATGAGAGCAGATATTGGTGCAGCTTCTCTCTCTGTGTTTGGAGATCCATATGAGTTAGATCCTTATGAAAGGTGAGAGATCTCTGGATTGGGATCAGGGACCTGGTAGTTTAACAGGTGTTGGGTTGTTTGTACGTGCGGCTCCATGCAGAGTATGAATCTCACGTCTGAAGGCAGCTTTGGGTACACAGCCCATGATAACATAAAATGGCCTGTTCTTTCTTTCCTTCTGGGTGGAGTTGCTAAACTTGTAAGGCATCAGCCTCCTTTAGTGTTTTTCTGGAACAATTAGCCTCATGAAAAGTTTCAGTAAGATCTGTGGGGCTCATGAAAGGTTCGAATCTGAAGGAGTCTGGTCCCTTGCTTTGTATTTATTTATTTTAAGTGAAGACAGCTGACATATTTGGTATACAGTAAACATAAAATTAAACGAACCTCTGGAATCTTCCATGTTTCTCCTTTTCTTATCTTCACTTTTCCAGACACTTCAAATTCAGGAGAAATCATACTATGCCTTAGTTCGTGTCACTCATGAACTTTGACTTTTTGGAGAGGGGACATCTGAAATTATTGGTGGTGAAATTTAGTTTTCCATTGAATACTTCTTTTTGATCCTTTCATTAAAGAAAATTGTCCATTTAACATTTTAGATGTGAAAATATACATTTGAGTGTCTTCTGTTTGAATCAAGCTGTTCTATTGAGGCAGAACAGAAAATAAGTATATTGCACAAATATTTTTTAATAGATCGTAATAAAACATATGATGCTCTCCAACTGTATCTGTAATAGGGGTATCATCTCTCTGATGTGAAGAACATTTCAGACAATTTCAGGGTTTGTGTGTGTATGTTTTATCACAGTAATGAAGAAGTTCCAGCAAATCCAGATTCGCCAGTGAGTGCCAAGAGGAGAGTTCTCTCGCAGTCGGCACTGAGGTCTCACCGTCCTGTGGCTAGACCCATTTCTGTGGGACTTCCTGGGTAAAAGTCCATTGTTATTTTATTATTCTTAGTTGTCTAATGACCCTAGCAGGAGAGTAAACCTGGTGATCATCTTTAACCCTTTTCTTACCCTGTCTTCTAAAAAGGACATGTGTTTGTGGACATGCCTGCACAAGTGTAGATAAATAACTACAATTTGTGCAAGAATTCTTTTTATATGTTGAACAGGTACACTTTTTCGTCATACCTTTAACATTTCTGTTGAAATTTAGAATTGGTATTTCCACCCTAATCTGACTCTTCTTACTTTGTTTTGTGGCTGTTTAGTAACCCCATTAGTATGTTTTAAATCCCCATCTCATTAACCTTTAAAAAACCACTTGCTTCTTCGAGAGGGCTGGGGAATCCAGTTGCACATGCTGAGGAGGTGAGGGCTGTACCCACCTCACCCAGTTCTGCTGCAGTTTGTTGGAGCTCAGAAAATTAAGGAAAAGCTTTATTTGATCCTGAAGTTCAACAGCTGCTTTACTGTCTGTGTGTTGCAAGCCTGCCAAGGCCAGGGAGCCCTGGCTGCCCCCCACTGGCAGCCACAGTGAATTTTCAGGACTGAAGGGTAGGACTCAGGGAGCCAGGAGCATGGTGAGAAGAAAAGGGATGAGGAGAGTCACAGAGGCAGGTACCAACAGAGCCCCAGAATACTGCAGGGCTGAGGGAGCTGAAGAGAAATGAAGGGAGCTCAGCTTAAGTGGTTAAAGGTGTGGAAGCTTTACATAGCTGTACTCTAATGCATATGACTTATGGTGAAGGTTGGTTTCTCAGGATTAGGGTAGTCTGTTTCTATGATAACTTGGATTATTTGTCTACCTTTCCCATTTGAATCCTGAAGGGAGCCTCTCAGGAAGCTTTCCATGTCCTCAAAGTTATTTGAGTAGCATATTGATTAGAAGATAGAACTATTTAGGTGATAGTCAGCTCTTCTAAAGGCTCCATTGGCCTGAGCTACACTGAGTTTCCTGGTCTGGCCTTAGCAGCTGATTCCTCTAGTTTTCCCATTTTGTCTCTCTGTGGTATCTTATTACAGGTGTTTTGGTGTACAATATGTGAATAAAGTTTGCTTTGTTGTCATACAGAAACAAAATCTAGCTCCCTCAAAGAGCTGGCTCCCTTTGGAAGTTTGTTTTTTAGCAAACTCAAACAAAACAACCCCCCAAATCCCGTCGATTCAAAAGCAAAGGCACCAGAAACACCTTATCAGTCTGTATTTCAAGAACTGAGAATTTAAACCATCTCCATAACACTGAGCAAAGCATAAAGGGGAGTGTTTGTGCTGTCCCATGTGTGGGAGCATTGCAGTTGTTTTTCAGTGTAATTTCTCTATTCCATGCTCTTAGCTACCCCTACCAGTAGCAACTTGTGGTTAAACACTGGTTCAAGCTCATCTTTTTTAGATGGAAGTGTAGGACTGAGGAATACATTTGTATTTGTGATTTAGTGGGGGCAAGAGAGGCAGCTGGGATAGAAATATTTCTGAAGTGGTAATCAGTGGTTTATTCTATAAAAGTGCATTTTAAATACCCTGGAAAGTTATGACATACAACACAGTGAGCACCAGCATTTGCTAACCAGAAGTCTCAGATAATGATTACTTTCTTATTTTGTGTTATTCCTGTGGAAGGTCAGTAAAAGCTTCAGTTTCTTTTTGTCAGAGAAAGATGGGGAGTGAATGACTCCAGTGAAGCCAAAACTGCAAGTGAACTTCCCTGGCTGACTTCTGTTTATGCCCTTGACTTTGGTTTCTTTTTAATCTAATGTGTGTGTGTGTGTATAGAACAAGTGCTGTAAGAGTAAAGGAAATGTAACCCCTCTGAAACATGCAGAAGCAGTGTGCCTGCCTTGAGTCCTGATCAAGAAGCAGAAGCTGCTCCTGTGCCTGATCTGTTGGGAAGTATCCTGTCTGGACAGAGCCTTCTCATGATGAGCAGTTCAGATGTGGTCATCAACAGAGATGGTTCACTGACAGCGAAGAAGGCAGGTAAGACTTGGCACCTCATAGTGCTATTTGCCTCTTTGTTTCATTCACATCTGCCCTGATCCTACAGGCTGTATAGCTTTAAGCTTAGGGATACTCTTACTGAGCACTGGAATATGTAGGATAGATTCAGTAGCTGCCAGCTGTTTTGTAAGATGGATGTTCTGAAACAGTGTTGCTTGTCTGTGTTTAAATGCAGACCCAAAATGTTACTGGAGAATTTTAGTTTTAATACATAGTTTTCTTCTTTCAAAAGAACTGCATGGTGGTTTCATGCTTTGCTTTGTTATAAAAAGTACAGGACTGGATAGACCAGAGTTATCTTAGTACCCAGTTTTGCTGGCATGTGTCATGCATTGCTGGCATGCCTGTGATCTGTATTTCAGTTTGAAGAGCAAGGTGAAGGACCTCGGCAAGAAATTTCTCTGAGAAAGTGGAGCTCTGAATATGTGCCATCATCTCCAGCTGTGTCTTCCCTTGGCATAGCATTACTTGAAAAGAATCTATTCAAATTGAAACTTAGAGCTTTACTCTTAAAATAAGTGCCTCTAACATCCTCTGTTATAGTCATTTCTGTCAATCAGCAAGAACAGAATAATAAGCACTAATCAGGTGATACCTACAGAACAGAATCATTTATTTCCTAAACGTTAGTGTTTGCCTCGAAGATGTGGTTGTCTGGCACTAAACTGTGAGTGTCTGACCAAAAGAACTATTGGACTGCCTTATTACTGTGTGGCATGTCTAAAAACCACAGTGGGACTTAAAATAATTAGCTTAGTACTTCTGTTAGCATTGGCAGAAAATGTCCTGATATGTCCTGAAAATCTGAATGGTCTGTTTGTGTGCCATAGCTCCATTTCACAGAAAATCAGCGAGTGACTCGAGAGTGGAGGATGCTTCAGGGCATAGCATCCACCCAAGCACAGCCCTCTCAGGGACCACAGCAAGCAGCTCCATGGCTGGACCTTCCGTTTCCTCGGGGCTGAGTACTCGCTCCAGACCCTGCTCCTCAGGCCCGTTCTCACTGCCTCCACCCTCTCTGAGCAGGAGCGAGTCTGCAGCAAGCCCTGCACAGACTGCACCGGAAAAGACAACTGTAAAATCAGAATATTCCATGACACCCAGGTCTGTCCAGACTCAGAATACAGCGACTTTGAGCAGGCACGGCTCAAAGTTAGATGAAATGCCCAGATTTAATGGAAAATCTAAAAACTTTGTACTCACTGATTCGTCTTCAAAGCCCCTGAGCTGTAACTTGAATTCTGGCTCAAAAGCTGTAACTGTGAGGCAGCCAGTAAAACCACCTTCCCAGAGAATTGACATCTTTGAGCTTCCCAGGATACCAAAGATTAAAAAAGAAACCAGCAGCAAGCAGGTGGAGCCGGAACCTGCAGGAAGCCAAAGCTGTCATATCCCCAGCTCCTGTATAACCCAGCTGACTGGCAAAGAGAGCTCTAACCAGCCAGGAAAGGGTAGCAGGATGGAAAGCCAGAAGTCACATTCCAAGGACCCGCAGCAGCAGACGCGTCCGGGCGGGGTGTCTTTCTCCACCCATCCCGGCGGCCACAGCGGTTCGTCGCTGCTGGGCACTTCGAGGGGCAAAGGCCCGGGCTCCTTCGAGAGTTTTAAAATCAACATTCCTGGGAACACAGGACGTCCCAGCAGGGTATCTAACCCAGGATTTTGTAATACCTTTCGCCCTGTGGATGATGAAGTGCAGCAAAAGGAGAGTCCTTCACCACTTTTCTCAGTAAAGAAAAAGCAGGTGAAAAGTGAAATTTATGATCCCTTTGAACCAACAGGATCGGACTCAAGTTCAGCAAACAGCAGTCCTGAAAGGCTTGGCTCAGGGATCCCGCTAACTAATATCACCAGGACTATTTCCATTGAAAATCCAAAAGTTCAAACTTTTCAAACTGTCCGTCGTTTCACCCCTTACAGGGTAGAAAATATATTTGAGTCTGGGACTGACTCTGACTTGCCATCTAGTAACACAGAGTCTCGTGATGATGTGACAGTAGCAAGCAGGATTGTAGAACAGATCTCTGATACAGAGGAGCAACAAGACAATGTGCATGAGGCAGACCTCCTAAGCAGTCCTTGCACTTCATCTGCTGTTAAGGAAATTTCTAATACAAAGTGTTTAAAGGAGGAAAGCAGAGAAGGACCTAATGTGGTCTTTAACGCTGAGGAATTGATTAGACCTAGTATTAATGTGAAAATAGAACCAGATAGTCCCTCAAAGAGTGATGGGCAGCAGAAAGTCCAAAAGGTAGAAGAAGTAGAGAGACGATCACGTTCCAGATCCTGTTCAAACTCCAGCTCCCGAAGCAAGAAGAAGATGAAAAGGAAAAAAGCACTTGTCAAAGAGCATAAGAGATCACGTTCAGGGTCAAGAGATAGAGCACATTCAAGGGACCGAAGCTCCAGATCTACCTCTTGTTCAGGTGAGGAAGAGCACAGCAGAACACACCCATTAAAATCCAAGAGCAGGAGGTCTTCTACTGACCGTTCCAGCAGTCACGAACGATCTAAAAAAAAGAAAACAAAGGATAAAACCAAGGATAAAAAGGCAAAAACTTCTTGGTCTAGGGACAGAAGGAAATCTAGGTCACATTCAGGTAGTCCTGGAAGTACTTCTGATTTTCACGAAAATAGGAAAAAGAAAAGACGGTCTCGCTCAAGATCAAGGCGGAGGGACCGCTCCCGGTCAGACAGCACTGAGAGGACTAAAAGGCGGAAGCACAGGAGGGACAAAAGCTATGAGAGGTACGATAAAGAAAGTAGTCTGAAGTCAAGGGACAGAAAGAGATCGAGATCCAGATCCCGGGAGAGGAGAAAGTGGAGATCTCGGTCTCGGTCTGCATCTCTATCCTGGGAGCACAAAAGCAGCAAATCAAAGGAAAAAAGACTGCGATCCCGGTCACGTTCCAAAGAAAGGAAACACAGATCAAAAGAGACCTTGCTTCCTCCTGCACCAGAAAAGGATCAAAAGCCTCCTGATGAAAATGTGACCAGGTGTCTGGAGCAACCCCGTTCTCTGAAACAAGAGCCAAAAGAGGAGCTAGTACTAGAAGGGCTTTCCATAACCATCCAACCAAATGTCAAACTTGAGGAAATACAGACTGAGACCCCAGTTCAGATGAGAGAGGTCCAAGAAACTGTAAAGGTAGAGTCCATCTGTCAGGAAGTGAGCAGTGAGGATGCGTTCCCTGCGCCAGAGATCACGAACATTTGTGTCCCAATTGGCGATGTGGATTCTTTTGCTGAAACGGACTTAATGAATAGTACTGATGCAGCAGTGCTCGGTAGCTGTAGCAATACAAACCTAGAGATTACAGTTAAAATAGAAAATACTGCATTATGTCCATCTCTGATGGAACAACCCCCAAAGAAGGAAGTTATCATGCATGTTCCAGCTGAGGCTGCACCGATTCAAAGCTCATCCAAAAGCAGAGTCGTGGATTGTGTGAGGGAGGTTAAGGAGTGCCTTGTCTCAAATGAAAATACAAGTAGTTTCACTAAGCCTGAACTGGAAGTGGTACCTCAGGGTCCTGCCTTGAAATCAAAAGCACCAGTGAAAAGAGTTACCTGGAATCTTCAAGAGGAGGAAAGTGGCATGTTATCTGCTGGAAAAGCTCCAAGTAAGTTTCTTTTGGAAAACAAACAGCAGTTAAAACAGGCTGTATAATGCTTAGGGTTTTGGTGCGTGGCCAAACCTGGTTATAGAGTAAGAGCCATGTCATCTGAGCTGGGATGATGCTGTGGTTTGCAATCCTGAGAGCTGGCATTTTGCACTTGTTGAAATCACGAGGTGAGTTGTGTTAATGAATTGGAGAGGACGTGCTGTCAGCACAGCTCAGCCAGTGGCGGCTTGTTTGCTCGTGAAGTGCATGCAACAACCCCATCTCTGAGCTGGCATCCCGTGTCCCACCTTTTCTGCACTTAACTAGAATGGTTGCTTTGCCTTCAGAATTTGTAAATGTTTCTCAAAACTAAGGAGTGTGACAAGTCTCTGTAGCTCACTCCTGTGAGTACTGCTAACCAAAGCTGCCAGAAGCAGTTTGGCTTGGGAACCTGTGCTATTTGTGTTGACAGAGTTGCCTGTGTTGTTCTTGTTGGTTGCTCTCAACAGATAAACCCAGTAGAAAGCAATTGCTCAAGGGGATGAAAAGCTCTCTATTATCAGAAGCTTTAAAATACAAATGACTGCTAAAAAAATCCTTTTATAGCTAGTTTTGTTGTTAGATACTTTAATTTTAATTTTTAAAATAGAATTGGGGTTGAATCTTTGATGGATTATTTTGTTGTTAATATGTTTACTTTTCCTTCTCTTGGGATACCTAGGGATGCCGTTTTACAAACTTCAGCGAGCAAAAGAAGGGGCCTGGAAAGCAGAGGACTTGAACCAAACATTAAATCAGGTGCAGTTAAATGAGCCTCCTCCAACCAATTATATGATTCCTGAGCCTATGTTTCCTGATCTAGATTCCTCTCAGGTTGGTTCCTATTCTAGTTCCCAAGTGTCATGGAAGGCATCCCATCTCATCTGTGCCCTCGTTGTGCAACACCCTCCTCTCACGGCAGTTTGCCTTCCTCTGTGTGTGGTGCATTTCATGTAGCCCATACACCTCAGCAATCCTCCAATCTTTTAATCTCTCAGGTGCTCCCTACAATTGAAGAAATTATGTTTGAATTCTGCTCTGTACATGCAGCTTCTGCTTTCAGCAGTAGCTTGCAGAATGGTGGTGCTGCCTGGGAAGCTGTGAACTTCTTCCTGACTGTGATCAGGCTGTAACTGTTGGCTCAGTAGCCTTGGCCTGAGCCATCAGTCTGTGCTGTCCCCCAGTTAAAAGGGGCTTGGGGCTGGTGGTAGCTCCTGGTGGGTAAAAGGTGCTCTGAAAATGCTGCTGTGAAGCTGTGCCTTGTCAGCACAAGCATTTATGGAGCGGTGTGTGTTTCCCAGGTGTACTGTCAGAACATCCCTCTGGCGCCAGCTCTGCCCTCCAGCCTGCCCCCGTACGCCCCGGTGAGCCAGCCCACCGTGCAGTTCATCATGCAGGGGAGTCTTCCAGCTCTTGGCTGCGTGGCAGGACAGAGCCTCACCCCAGAGCCTGGCAGCCTGGCTACTGCATCTGAGCCAGGAATCCAAGCTGCGTCTGTTGGAAGCGCGGAGGAAAAGATCAAAGCACCCAAACCTTCCGTGGATAAAACAAAAAATGAGGAAGTGAGTGAATGCATAAAATTAATGAGCTGTTTATTTGAACTTTTTTATTTGGGGGATTTTTAAACTTTCTATACTGTATTTTCCCAGCTCTTCTGGGTTTGGTGACTGATGGTGCTAACCCAGGAGCAGCAGGCAGTCCTTTCTTTGAATTCATTTGAGATTTATTTCATTTGAGGAAATGGATTGGTTTCTATTGGATCATCACAGTAGGACAGAGAGAGATTAAAACATCTGAAATACATCATTAGAATTCTGAAACTTTCTGGCATGAATATTTGGACTTTCCAGAAACCACCATGTCCAAGTTTCTCTAAACACCTGGTTTTCTCATTTCCCTTCCAGCTTTGAAGTTAATGTCAATTCTCATAACAGTCCTATAGAGAGGTAGGATGTATCTTGTTGCTTATCAGCATTGAAAATGCAGGTAGTAGAACACGTTGGAGATCTTTCAATGCCAGTCCCTTGCTGCTGAGTTTTGGGTTTGCTGTGCAGACCATCTGCTCTAGGTACAGTGGATGCTAACACAAGAAAGAAAACCATTATTTTTCTTTGTACCATAAAACAAAACAGTAAGATGCATTTTCCACTGAGCCTCCATTCATGAGCAACAGTTACAAACTTGTTTTGGTGGCACCTGTAATCATTACCTCATAGGCAACTCTGCAATTTTCGGATTGTTTTTAGAGCTCTCTGAAGCTTTATATTTGCAGTAATGGTTTGCTGCTTTTTAGAATCTGCTGCTTTTAGAATACTTTTGTTGGAAGTATCTTTACTTCAGAGCTGTTGGAACGGAAGGAGGAGATCAAAATCAGGAAGCCCACATTGTAGTCACCTGCTTAAAACACATTCTTTAAGACACAGAATAAATGTTACATAAAGCAAGGGCTCCTCATAGTGCAAACTGATACTTGTTTCAAGACAGTAATTGACAGCAAAGGAAATCACCTTCCAAGGTGATTACTTGGCTTGCTGAAATTGTGAAATGAGAATTTTCATTGTCTGAGTGTTTCTAAGAAGAACAGATTCAGAATCCAATCTCAAGACAGCACTGAGTAATGAAGTTCTCTTTCCTGTGCAGTACATGAAGAAGCTTCACATGCAAGAAAGGGCTGTGGAAGAAGTGAAACTTGCCATCAAACCTTTTTACCAGAAGAGGGAGATTACAAAGGAGGAGTACAAGAGCATCCTTCGGAAAGCAGTGCAGAAGGTGAGGGCCCAGGGAAAGGAAGTGGAGAGGAGGAGCTGAGCAGGCCATTACATAAGTGGCAGTACTTTAGAATGCACTTGCCATTTCAGCAATTGCATGCCGTAACTGGGCTAGCACGTCTTTGGACCCTGACTGATAGCCTGCAGTCCTGTGGTGAAGCAGTAGCTGCTTCAAGCAAGGCTGGTGCCATTGATGAGAGCTGTCAGTCTGTTCCTTTAATGAGGTCATGTTTGCAGTGGACAAGAGCATTGCTAAGCTTCAGTTGCCTGAGCTGAAATGTTATGTGGTATCTGCCTGGGTGAGAATGGTCAAATCCCTCTCACTAAGACCTTCAGCCAGAATTCTAGCTGTTTCTGATGAAGTGAGAAAATACTTTGTGCATTAGGTCCTTGAGTATCTGTGGTGTCCCTGAACCTTGGAAGAGGGCCTTGCAATTTTGCTGATTCTGACTTTTGTCTCAAATCTTAGTGCTGAGTAGTTTATGTCTACAAAAGACACAGTCAGCAAGTAAATGTTGTCTCGTGAGTGGAAGTAATGCCCCTGTCGTCAAGGCAGTCAATTGATACCTCAGAGAACTCTATTTTCTCCCTGCTCTGCATTCTTGCTATCACTGAGAAATTCCTTCATAAATAAAAATTCCCATGGTAATGGCTGCAATTTCACATCTTCTGTGTGACCCATATGAATCATAAGTGTTGTTTGCAAGGGAGCTGAGCAGTGCCAATTGCTACTGAAATCACTGTGAACTCCTCTCTGAAGGGAGATAAAGTAACTTCTGTAGGGTGTGTGCTTTCTCCCCTGTCTCAAAATAGGTTCTCAAAACTGCCAAATTCTTTTAATCTGAGCATTGCTTCCTCAAAAACATCCCAAAAATGGGATATCAAGGCTTCCTTGGTTCCCACGTGTTGTGTAAAATTGGATGGATGGGTGGAAAAGCCCATAGTAAAAATGAGTGATTTTGCTTTGAGATGCCTCTGCATTCAGCTGGTGCTCTGTAGATAAGCTCTGGGCTGTTTCTGGAATGCTTGAAGGAAAATACTGCTCTTGTCTTTGTTTTCTGCTTTATGTACCCTGCTATGAGCCTTGGGGGTCTGTGCAGGAATTGGCTCCCCTGACAGCTTAGGGCCCCTCTCCCACGTGCCTGACATGCTGTCATTGACCAAGTGCCCTTTCTGATCCCCTGCAGATCTGCCACAGCAAAAGTGGAGAGATCAACCCTATGAAGGTGGCTAACCTGGTGAAGGCTTATGTGGAAAAATACAAACATATGAGGAAACATAAGAAAACTGATGGTGAAGATACACGTGAAGTGGAAAATTGAGAGCAAGCCACAGCCAGCATGACTTGGACTGAACTTGGCCTAGCTGTGGAAATATGGGAATAGCAGACCTGCAGTTGCATCCCGTTGTAAGGAGAGTGCAGAGAAACAAGATGATAATAGACTTTTTCTATGGAACCTTCTTCTGGACTGTTTCCATATGGGAATGAACTTTGGACTTTTTTGGATTACCTACAGCTGTAGAACAAAATAACAATCAAATGCCTCAGACCAGCAGAGTAATTCAAGGGGAAACACAGAAGAGATTAATGTTTGGAACTCCCAGATTGCTGCAGTTTTCAGGGTTACTTTGATCACATTTTTGGGCTGTGCACTTGTCTTGCTAAAGTTGAAACTGGACACCACTTTTCATACAGTATATTGGGAGCTGTATACTGTTTCCCTTGTGTTTATTTATCAAAATATGGATTGTCTGTAGAAATTTCTGATTTAATACTTGAAATGTTGTATTTTTAGCCCATTGGATGGTGAGCGAAACTTTGCTCGCTCTGGCGTTTGGGGATTGCAGAAATGAGCTGACCTTTACAAACTGACTTCAGAAACACTGCTCAAGCTGTGGTGTTTATTTACATTCTGTTGGAAGTACCTAGTTAGTGAAAAAAAAATTAATTTGGGGGTGGGAAATTGTTGCACTTGTGTAAATAATGCACTGATGGCTGGTTTTGTGTCTGCCTATCAGGAAAAAGCGAAACAAAAAGCAAGCATTGTCAATTTTCCGTAACAAGCCCAAAGGATAAGGTTGAACTGATGTACAAAGCAGAAATGTGACAGAGTTTATAAAGTTATTTTGAATGGTTTTTGTCCTATAGCAGGAGTCATTTGTTTGTCTTGCGTCTGCCTCTTGGCCTGGCTGTTGGTGAAAACCTGCACGCTTGGCTCTTGCATAAGGAATACTGTGTGTGTGGAAGAGGGTTGGATTAGTGATTGTCCCTCCTCCTCTGCAGGAGAACAGATCTTCCTGTGAAGAATCAAAGGAGTCCAGCACATATTCTGACTTCATCTTGACTGCTTTAGCACAATTCCTTGCTGGCAGGTACTGCAGAGCAACAGGTCTTTTAAGTGGCTGTCTGAAATACAGGCCCTTAAATGATGTTCAGCACCCTTGAGCCTGACTTGAATCATTCCCCAACAAATCCTGCTAGGGAGGAGGTGTTCCACAGAGAAATTGAAGAGAAAACCAGTAAGTTGCAGCTCAGAAACTGGCTTTCCCTTCACAGGAACTGGTTTGAAGAGTTTATTTTTTTTCACTATTTAAACAGAACAAGCCTATATATACCACTAAGGTATGGACTGGCACAATGCTGCACTTCCATCACTCAGCTGCACTCCCAGCACTCCTGTGCTACAGGAGTGTTTATGGGTGAATACTGAGCATTTTGCAGTTAATCTTCTTTGGTTCTGTATGCTTCCTCTTTGGAAGTGCAGCCTGGATGGACAATAAGGAAGTGCTAACTTTGGAGCTGCTTAGCAGATTTTTGGGAAAGACACAGTACTGACTGCAGAAGAACAGTTGGCAGAGAAGGAATCGTTTTCAAGCTAAACTTGGAGCAAGAATACATCTGCAGAAATGGGTGTGGGTTGTAAATACCAACACTGCTGATAGACTACTTGACAAACTAAAAATTCAGGAACTTTAATGGTACTGTTGGCACAAGAATGAGAGAATGTCATCTCATTGTGCATACACTGCATACACTTAGGCTGGAAATTGGACACCTCTGAGTGTCTGGGGAGCAATTCTGCCATAACCTGTCTGTATACATAGTGAAAAACAGTAGGTAGTGTGAAAAACAAGACTTGACCAAATAATAGAAGCAACTACACTGTTTACCAGGAAGACAGCATCAGCCTTTTTCATTCCTTAGGCTGTTTCACTGCTTTAAATTCTTGTTTAATGTTACCCTTGAACTGGCAATAAAGATAAGATCCTGTTGCAGGGAGTATTAAGAGTGCCTGCACTGTAAGGCCTGTTGAATTTGTTACCTCTGCACCTGCCATTGCCTGAGAAGTGCTGAGACTGAAAACTACACCTTCTGCATGTGCTTTCTGCTGAACTTACATGAACAAGAATATTGGTTCTTTCATTCTGTCTGCCATTAAAATTTAATTATCAAATTGTAAGCTGCCTCCTGGGAGAGGCAATGAGAAACATACCTAAAATTGCCTCTTCTGGCATGTTCTAGAAAACAGTTTTTCTAGTATACTGTGTATACTACTTGCTTACTTTTTTCTTCCCCTTTCTGGTTGACCCTCTTGGATCAGATGCTGCTACTTGTTTAAGGAAAGAAATCTTATTTATTCAATACATGCTGTAGTTTGATAACAGTATTACCTCTTTCTAGTGGCCTTTCATTCCTGTGCAGGACTGGTGATGCCAAAAGCTCGTTCAGAACCAGCAGGGAGTGGTGCTTCACCAGGAATTTGATCAGGACCTACCCTGCCTCTGTGTTGGTCTCATGGGTGGCCTCCAGTGCTACTTTTGGGACATAACCCTGGCCCTGCCCTCTGTCCAGAGGTGCTCAGGTTCTTGAGAGCTGCTCTGAGGCTGGATGGAGAAGGAGAGGGTGAGGTTTCCTGGCAGTGGTGAGGGGGGCGGGAGCGACACAAGAGGAGGAAATGAAAGAGGGAGGTGAGCGCCTGGAGGATCCAGCTGGTGCCAGGCTGCAGGGTCATGGCCCAGCCCAGAGCCTGTGGGCAGCTGCTCTGGCTCTTCATTGCTCTGGCTCAGTTGTGGTGGGAGTTTCTTGGTTTGTCCCTGAGGGAGAGACTGGGCATTTGGGAGAGGGTGAAGGTTTACTTTCCTGCTGGGCTTGGAGCATGTCCCACATTTCCATAGTGAAGCTGAGAAATGATGAGTCTGTCCTGAGCAGGGTGCATTACATAAAGGGATGCCATGCTTGGTGTCATGGGAGGAAGTGAAACAAGGGAGAGGAAAGCAAATCTAACCATGTTTATCTCTGGTATCGTGTGATTCCCATCCTGCTGGCTCTCTCCTCACCTGCAAATCTGTCTTCTCTAAACACCCTCTGTTTGGGGACGTTCTCAGCTGTCACTGAAGCCCTGCCTGTGTGCTCTGTCCTTTGGGGAACCCCACTGTGCCTGCATTATTTCCTGTCTCCCAGGGCTGGGAACATCCCTGCAGGGAATCACTGTGTCATCTGGAGGGGGAGGATGTGAAAGAGGAAGTGTCTGAACTCACTGGCCCTGGCCTCAGTGCATCCCCATAGCTGTGGTCAAGAGCTGCAAGTGGGCTGGCTGAGTTATTTGGGGAGCAGCTGTCCTGACATCAGCTCTGCCCCTGCCCCCACTGTTGGGGTTAGAAAACTCCCAGGTTTGGGGTAGATGCATCTGTGGCTGGAGCTCTTGCAGGGCTCAAAGCATGAGAGCAAATCTGTTGATGTAACACTTGGGCTGCAGGTCAACATCTCATGGGAATTGTTCCTGCATCTTCAGTCCCAGCCAAGGTCCTCGGCTTCAGTTCCTCTCTTGAGAGGGCACAGGAGCTGTTCAAGCGCTAATTGTGGTTGCACTGTTCAACCAGCTCCTCTGCTTTTCCTTGCTGCCCAAAATTATCCTAAAGTCATACAAAAAAATTAGAAAAAATGGTCTGCAATTCCAAAGGCTCCAAGTCTCTTTTAACTGTCTTCCCCGTCCCATGTGTCCAGGTCAGGAGCAGGACAGGTTGCATGAAGTGGATCTCTCTACCCAGAGGCTACATGTTCTCCCTCCCACAGTCCTGAGCAATTCCATGCTGGAGAGCCTTTACCTCGACAGGAACAAGTTCAGGAGCACCACTGGCATTTCTAAGCTTTGCAGCCTCAAGAAGCTGATCCTGTCCAAGAATGAGTTTGTCAACTTTCCCAAAGAAATCCACAGCCTGCTCTGTTTGGAGAGGCTTGAGCTGAATCAGAATCAAATCTGGATCATCCTGGAGGGAGTTTTCTCCCAGCTCCTTAGGATCAACAACCTGTCCATGTGAGTCCCAAACTCGGTGGTGCTTCCTGTGGGAAGCCATGTGGTCTGCTGCCAGGAGCAGGAGATGGCAGAGAAGGCACATGACATCATGGCCAGGATCCCAGCCATGCTGGCAGAGAGAAAAAAAGGACTTTGCTCACTTCATTGACAACCTGGAGGGCAGTGAGGAGCCCAAGTTTTATGTGGGCCAGTGGGAAAGGCTGAAGGAGAGGGAGAGCTTCACATCTGCCGTAGGGCTGAGATCATCCTGGGTTCTGGCTGGCTGAGGTCACTCTGCTGTCTCTGGCAGCCCAGTGTGCTACTGGCTAAGGTGACATGGTGCTAATGCATCAGGCTACTACTGCAGCCCCTCCCCAGGCTGGGGTGGACATGGTGACCCCTGGCTGTCACCTGCAGGGGCCTTGTCCCCGGTAGGTGATGGGCATCTCCTCCTGTGGCTTGTAGCAAGTGCCTGAGAAGGAGTGTGAGGGTCTTTTACCATCCCCAAGTGACTTTCAGGACCTGCTGTAGAACAGAGGTGTGAAGGAAGTGCCCTCTGAAGCAGAGCTCGTGGTGTGTCTCACCCTCGGTGACCTCATGGGCATTAGGTCCTTGCTTTACCTCACAGGCTAGAAAACTCCTCTGGATGTGCTTTTGTCAGGTGTGTGCTTCCTCTTTTCCAGACCTTAAATGTAGTTTCTGCAACTGCATGGATCACTGTGACATCAGAAAGCTCGAGGGCACTATTTTGAAGCATGTGAAGAATGAGGAGCTCCTCCCTGAGGTAGTCCGAGTGCTGCCACCTGTGTGCGGGCAGGTGGAAGCTGCCATCGTGGATATTGCACAGAGTGAGGAGAGTGCTCCGTCACCCTGGCCGCGCCTTTCTGAGAGGAGTTTCTGTCCTCTGCCTGCGACAGTGCTTTCCTGGATTGGGGGTTGCCTCTCCAGTGCTTGCTGCACCTTCTGGCCCTGTTTGTGTGGCAGTGGGGCCACTGCTGAAGATCGTGCAGTGTTAATGCTGAGCACACTGAGCAGGCCACGTTCTCTGGTTTCTTGCTGACCCGTGATGTTTTTTCTTTCCCCCCTTTTCCCTGTATAAGCAATTAAAAACATCTTGCAGGAAAGAGCTACACAGCTTCAGTGCAAGTATGTGGTTTTCTAATCTACATCCTGCTAACTTTATTGAATGGCTCCTACCCTTCCCTAGACCCTTTTCATGTGTCCTGTGACTTAGCAGGAGTAGAAGGCAGCTCGAGCCCCTTTTATACCTAAAGCAGTTATGAACACCACCAGTTCCCAGTGACATCTCTGGCCACTATAGGATTAGAGAACAAAGAGCAAATGCTTTTCTTTTGTGGAGATAAGCCAGATTTTGTTGCCTGTCTCTCTGCATTGCTGAATGATAGTCTGAGGTTTAACTGGCAACCTGAGGTTTTCTGGCTGGAAACAAATCCACTTCCTCAAACAATAATACCCCACCCCCCTCCCCAGTATTAGCCTCGTTTTTCAGAAAGTCCTGCCAGGCTGTTGCCACTGCTGAGGCAAGGCTGTGGGAGCTTCAGGGTGGCAGCTGGACAGCTGAGGAGGTGCAGAACATTTTTGGTCAGTCACCAAGCATCACTCTGATCCCAGCTACTTCCCCAGGGATGGCATAGGTGATGTGGGTTGCTGCTGGTGTTTGCTGGCTCTCTGAAGCATCTGTCTTGGAATGCTGTGTCTGATAGATGCATGCTGAGCTCCTGCATCTCCCTCTAGGCATGATGGACCTCCAGTACCTACTCAGCAAACTCTCCCAGTGGGAGCCCCTGGGCAGAGAGCTCTTCCAGGACATCCTGTGGTACCTCCACTGCATTGGGCCCGTCATGTGGTGTGAGGAAATCAAGCACTTGGAAAGTACCATCCTTCTCCAGCCTACATTTTTAATGATTATGTTCAAGGTGTGTGGGGATCAGGACTATCTCTGGAGAGCCCAAGTTGTGCAGCTCTGCTGGGCTCCTCTCACTGCCACCTCATCTCTCCTCTTGCCATGCAGCTCCTGCTGTGGCACCAGCTCATCCAGAGCTCAAGGGTGTCTCCGTGGAGACGCTGATCGAGGACATGCCACCCCAGAGACAGAGCCAGCTGGGTGTGCACCTCCACGTCAAAGGCAATCTGTGCCTTGCTGAAGCACCAGCTCTGTTCAGAGGGCATGTGGGACGTCTTTGAGGAAATCATGGGACACAGGCCTCACAGAAGGGAGAGGGAAGCTCTTCAGCCTGGAGCACTTAGAGCTCTGCCTGGAGGTGAAGCACACTGAAGTAGTCACCCTGCAGGCCAGGGAATTTGTGCCTGGGAAGCCATGGGAGACAACAAGGAGCCAAGGTGAGTCTTGGTACTTGTTCCCAACCTATCTGACCCAGACAGAGGAATTGTCTGAGGTGTGGGGGGGGGGGGGGGGAGATCACCCTGAGGACCTCCACATCCGTGCCTACTTCTCACCCGAAATGCCTGAGGGCTTCTTCCAGAGGTAAGCACTGTTTTCTGGCCATCAACGAGGTTGTGGGATTGAGTTTGCTGAGTCCAGTGTGAGGATGACTCTCAGCAAGCCCTTGGCTGTTGAGGCTGTGTCTGCTGAGGCCTGAGGCTGGGAGTCAAGATACCAGGGTGCCACACACCCCTTGTGATGTTCCCTGCCTGCATGTGAGCAAAGGCCACGCTCCTTCTGGTTCACCTTTCATCTGGGGGGATGTTTGGCTAATCTGTGCCCATCCAGGCAGGCAGAGGTCTCACAGTCTCACCCAAGAATGTTGTAGTTTCCATGGGTGTTGGAACTGTACCGGTTTTTGGAGCTTCTCCTGGTTTTCTGGATTTGTGTCTAGAGTTGTTTCTGATGGTGTTGTGGTTAAACCCAAACCGACAACCAAACTACAGAGCCACTCACTCACTCTCCCCAGCTGGATTGAGGAGAGAATCAGAAAAGTGAGAAAACCCATGGGTTGAGATAAAAACAGTTTAATAGTTGAAATAAATTATAAAAATAACAGTAATAGCAATAATAATATTGCAATGAAAAGGAAATCAGCAAAAAGAGAAATAAAACCCAAGAAGAACAGGGGATGCAAAGAAACAATTGCTCAGCACTAACCAACTCATGCCCAGCCTGTTCCCAAGCCTGTCCCCCAGCCAGCTCTCCCCCAGGTTTATATGCTGAGTGTGATACCACTGGGTATGGGATAACTCTTTGGTCATTTGGGGTCAGCTATCCTGGTTGTCCCCTCCCAGCCCCCTCACTGCAGGGCAGCCTGAGAAACTGAAAAATCCTTGACTTGATGTAAGCCCTGCTCAGCAGCAACTAAAACATCAATGTGTTATCCACATCATTCTCATCCTAAATCCAAAGCACAAGCACTGTACCTGCTACTAGGAAGAAAAATAACTCCATCACAGACAAAACCAGGACAAGATGGTCAACTCTGGAAGGATCTCTTGGTTTAAGAGGCTGCTCCTGCTGCTTGAGTTTTAAGTAGGGGAAGGTCCTCATTTGGTGTCTGTTCTTACTGAAACTCAGTTCATATTTTCAAGTCCATCTGATGCCAAGCTTTCTCACAGCATTAGGGATAAGCTAGGAGAAAAATGGTGAAAGCCATGGGCAATCTCTTTGCAGGCTCCTGGTGAAAGTTTTCTCCTTCTATTCCATGCACTGGGTGGCCAAGGTGACCTGCCTGCTCGTATGCAATGGCAAACCTCTGCTGATCAAAGAGAATAACCAGAGGGCCTACAGCTACCTGGAGATCTGCTGCAGGAAACCATCAGAAAGGACAGGCAAGATCCATATTTTATGACTCCCAGCCCCATGTCTCTCCTTCGTTCTGCCCTGCCATCTCCAGCCCTGTGAGTAGTGTCCCAAGAAGCTTCTGCCACATGTCCTAGTCTGGCCTGGATCCAACAGCAGTCTACTTAAAGGTTTCCCTTTTCACCATTCAATTCTGTTCAGGACTCCTCTAGAGGTATCACATGAAAGTGGAATTTCAAGTTTTCATTCTTGTCCTGGAGCAACTGGGTTGTCCTTCCCCAAAGGCCCCAGCAGAGTACAGTCTAAGGCTGGGTCTTCAGGTGATAGGCAAAAGGGCCACCCAAGTTGGGGAGCTCTTCCAACACATACTTAAATTCCTTATGGAGGTTTGGTTAACTGGAGAAATGGAGTTGGTCTGACAGCTGAGGCTGTGGGCTGGAAGTGATATGTGGATCACAACAGAATCTCCTGGGCTGCTGTGGCTGTGGGCTGTAAGAAAGCAAGACATTCTCCTTTTGCGTGGGAGGGTTCCAGTTTGCCTGGGACTTCCTTGTAGCAATTGTGCCCATCATCCAGAAGCTCTCTGAGGAGTGGCTGGGGCTGCACACGTGTGTGAAGACTCCTTGCTGAACATCCAGCTGTCCCATGGAGTTCCTCTGGCCAGACATGGATGGCACAGGTACAAACACACTGTGCCCTCCAAGCAAGGGCAGGTCCTGGGTGGTCACTACTGCAATGCTGGTGTGGCTGGGCAGCTTCTAAAAGCCTAGTGACATTAGTCATGAAACTCACCAGGCACCACAGTGCCCTTCTCCCAGCAGCTCCTGTCCCATGTGGTGTTAGCACTTACTGGTGTGGGAAATTGGAGCGTGGAGGGAAAGGTGAAGAAGCTGAGATTCTGGGGCTCAGGCACACAGTGTTCCCTCTGGAGATGTGCCCACACATCCCTGTTTCATGAGGAGCTGAAGGTGTTCAGGCACCTGGGAGTGCAGAGGCTGTCCCACCAACCTCAGGTCAGGGTGGGAAGAGCAAGCCTCTTCCATTGCCTTGGCATCACATTCCATGGGAAGTGCTGAGAGGAGCTCCTGCTCCTTCTTTCCTGGGCTTTTTCCTCCACAGGACAAAGGAAGATGTTAAAACCTGCAGGATGTGTGGGCACCGTTTTGGTGCAGAGCTGCTCCTGCCAAAGGTGAGCCCAATGTCCTGAGTTTGTGCCACAACTGTGCTCAAGGAAAAGAGAGCTGAGAGTTTCATGGAGCTGAGGTGCTGAGGGTGTCCCACTCCCACAGTGCTCAGGCCACTGGAGGAGCCCCCAGCTCACTATCACAGGACAAGCTACTGGGCCACCACCTTCAGGCCCAGCAGCATCCAGGTCACTAGGCAGGTAAGGACACTGCTACCTCCCCTTGCCCAAGGACCCACAGTGATGGTCAGGCTCCTGAAATGAGGGGCTGCTGCCGCTTGCAGCCTGGGGAGGGCTCACCCCATCTTCAGGCAGTCCTCTGGTTTCCACACTCCTCCCTCAGATGCACCTCTGAGCTGGTGGTCTGGTGTTTCCTGTTGTAGTCACTGCCTCATTTTTCCAGAACATCTCCAGTGAGTAACTCTGGGCCAGTGCTCAATGAAGAGTTACTTTTGTTTAGCCCAAGCCAAGCTGTCCTCAACACATTCTGCTTGCAAGTCGTGTTTGTAGCCTTAATGCATGGAAATAAGTGCATTGATAAATGCATCCCTTCACACTGGGAAGTCACCTCATCTACTCAAATTTAAGGGGAAGAAGGCACTCACAAAGCTGATACCAGCCTGCCCCTGCCAGCAGGGATGTTGCTGAGACAAGGCTGGGCATGGACCCCCATGGTTTTGGGGGTAGAAGAGAGTGGTGAAGATTTCAGACTGATAGCAGGGACAGATACCCAGGCAACAGCAGCAAGAGAATTATATTTCTTTACATATACATATATATTTTACCTTGGAAAAATTAAGAAAATAAATCTGTAAATTACCCACACCACAAAAACACACAGTAGAAGCCGACAGAGGGGAAAAGCAACATGTGAGCTCCAGGACGGGTCAGTGAAGCTCTCCTTGGGTTGGGGGTGCTGGTTTGCAGAGCCTGGGATGCCCCGTGGTGCTGCTGCCTGTGCCAGGGCCATGGGGAGCAGCGCAGGTGGGGTCAGCCCAGCTGCATGTTGTACTGCTCAATGAGCTCCATGAGGTCGAAGGAGTCGGAGAGCTGCAGGCTGATGGTGTGGCTGTCCAGGGAGGAGGCTCCCTCCTGCAGCACCTGCTCGTAGTAGTACTCACAGAACTTGGGCACCAGCTGCAGCAGCAAAACACTGGGGTTAGGGGCAGCTTCTGATATGGCTGCAACAACCTGCGTGGCCCTGTCCTCCTGGAGTGCAGGGAGGAGATGTCTGGGGCACCCTTTGTGTCCCCCTACCCCTGAGGGTCCCTGCCCTTGGGCAGCTGCCGTCCCCCCCAGATGTTGAGTGTCCTCTGGCCCATCCTCACCCCATGTTTTTCCTGGTCCCCAAGGGTTCCCTCCCTGGTCATGCAGCCCCATATGCCTCCAAGGGTACCCCTCCCCTGTCACTCAATTCCTCCACCTCTCTTAGCCCCCAAGGTACCCCCTCCTTGGCTATCCAAATGTCCATCTGCCCCAGATCCCAAGGGCTCCCAAATTCCCATCTCCACTGCACACTGAGGGCCTCCCTTCTTGGACACCCAAGCACTCACCTCCCCTGGCCCCTGAGGCTCCCCCTCTCTAGTCCCTGAGGAAACTCCATCACCTAGGAGTCCCCATCCCTGGGCACCCAGAATCCCACCTGCCTCAGTCACCAAGGGTCCCTCTTTAGGCACCCAGAGCCTCCATCTCCCACCCAACTCGACCTCGAGGGTCCCCCTCCTCAGGCACCCAGAGTCCCACCTCCCCTGGCCTTCATGAGTCTCTTGCCTTCCCTGAGCAGCAGTGGGATAGTGGTGGGTTTTGGCTACTGCACCTTGACCAGGATGAGCTTGGACTCCTTAGGCTTGGCCTTGGAGAAGGCCTGCCCAAAGCAGAGGTAGATGGTGAAGTCAGGCGATCGCCTCCTTTGGCCATTGCGGAAGTCCCTCAGCTCTGCAAGGGAAAACAGGGCTCAGTTTTGGGGTGAGCCTGGGAGAACAGAGGGGCTGGGGGTTTGTAATACCCTGGGGCTGGCTCCCATGAGACCCCAAACCAGGCTGGGCAGGAAACAACACACAGGGAACTATGTGACACCCCTACCCACCTGTGCAAAACTCATTGAAGTCAAAGATGGGCGTTTCCTGGTCCCGGCAGAGCAGGTTGGGTGGGGGCTCCTCGACCCCCTCGAGCTGCTGGGACAAGGCCCAGAACACCCTGCACTTCTCCCAGCGGGTGGCAAAGACCTTGTAGGCGCGTTGCTCCAGCTGCAGCCCCGCCATGCCCAGCAGATCCTCGGTCATGCGCCGCTGCTTGCCGTCGGCCACGCGGGCGGGGCTGGGGAAGTGCACCACGTGCCAGGGGCACGAGGCCTCGGGCAGGCTGGGGGGCTGGTAGGTCAGCAGGCAGCGGCTGCTGCCAACCATCTCCCGGTGGAACTCCCGGCCCCGGTAGTAGATGGTGACGTCCAGGATGGAGGTGATGCCATCTGCACCAGAAAGCGATCAGCAGCCACGTCCTCCAAACCGAAATGTTCCCCCTCCCCAAAGCTCCCCCAAGCATATTTACGGTTAATAATTGCACTAATAATTTATAGCTAGTAATAACGAACGACCCTCACCTGTGTTATCCAGCAGCAGCCGTGGCTGTGGCACAGGGCTGGCGGCAGGCACGAACAACGTTGCCTCAGTGGCATACTCCATGGGGACCCTGCCCTCCCTCAGGTGGCACGGCGGCGGCACGGCCCCTGCGCCGGGAGACGGGCAGCGTCGGCATCGCCATTCCAGCTGCTCTGGGACGGGTGCCTATGGCCCCACCCCGGCCTCTTCCCACCCCATGATGGCATTCCCACAGCCAGGGCCAGACCCTGCCCCACGGCACCCACCTGTCTCCTCAGGTGGCATGAGGCCCGTGGGTTGGTAGGTGTCCAAGGTAGGCTGCTCCACCGTGGACACCCATTGTGGAAACGTCGTGGGAGGGAAGCACCCGTTCTGGCTGGTGTCTGCGTAAGGCTGGAGCAGGATGTCCTGCTGAGGCTGGAGCAGGGTGTCCTGGTGGGGAATGTCCCCTGCAGGAAAATCACCTGTGGGAAGGTGCTGGGGTCACTCACACGGGCAGTCACCAATTCTGCACCCCGTGAGCAGAGCTGGTCTCACCTGTGGGCACCCAGGATGGGGCCAGCGAGCCAAGGTCATGGGGAGAGATGTCACACTGCCGCAGTAGGTCCTCCAGAATTGAGAGCTGCGTGGAGTCAGTGCTTCCTACGGGGGAGCACAGTGGGTAGGATGTCTCACAGCCACAAAATCAGCCTGAGCTGAGCCAAGTGGATGTCCTCCCCCCCAGAAAAAAGATTGTGGGACTAGTGCTTACCTGAGACAGCAATTGCTGAGGTCATGTCTTGGGGGTGGAGCTCCACCTGGAAAGGGAAGGAGATCTCACTGCTATGGTTGCCAGGCACCCAGCCTCTCACAGCCCATATTTTGGCCAGGTACTGAGCTGCAGCTCGGGATCAATGCTTGTGGGATGGCAGCAGGGACCTCCCCTGGCCTGCTGTGCCCACTCAGCTACCTGCAGCTGCTGTTGTGCTGCCTGCTGGTCCACCACAACGTTTGGGATGCTGGAATCTCCCTCCTTGCTGTGCTGGAAGTTGGCTGAAAGGAGAGCACCAAGAATGGGAGGTCCTGGATTGCCCACCCCACCCAATACAGCCCCTCCATGGGGCAAGGCTCACCTGAGACAATGGAGAAGACCTTGTGGGGGTCATCCCCACGCTTGGAAAGGTCCTGTTCCAGCTTGAACAGGTGGGTGCTGCTCAGGGCACAGCGGAAGTTGGTCTTCCATTTGGCCGGGTCCTCAGAGCCTTCCTCATAGCGCCCACTGACCTTTGCCCAAGCCTGGGGGGGCAGGGGAGTGAGCACAGGGTCCCTGGCTCCATGAGCATGGAGGTTTCCAGGGATGACTGGCCTTCCCTCACCTTCCCAGCTCCCACTTTGAAGACCTCAGCTTGCTGCTGGTCACCATCCTATCCCACACACCTTGAAGACCCTGAGGCTGCTGCTGGGGACCCCCACCCCGCCCACCTTGAGGATCTCCACGTCGCTGCTGGTGACATTCATCCCACCCACCTTGAAGACCTCCAGGTCAGTGCTGGTGATGTCCTTCCTGGCGTTGTGCTTCCAGGGGACGCGGAAGATGGTGCGGGCAGAGTCGATCCAGCGCAGCCCCGGGTAGCTCCCGCTGTTGATGGCGTTCAGCAGCCACTGTCCGAACCGCAGCTTCTGGGCTTCCCTGTGGGCGCGGGGCCGTCACCGGGGGAACCGGGGCCACCCGGAGACGGCGACCCGGGGCGGGCCGGGGGTGCTGGGCGCCGCTTACCCCTGCTTCTCCGGCGCTGCCATGGTGCAGGGTCCGCAGAGCCCCTGTGCCGCGCCGTGCCGCGCCGTGCCGTGCCGGGCGGTGACCTGGGCGCGGGGAACGGCCGCCTCCTGCCCGATTCTTTATCCGCCCCTCCCGTTTTCCTGGAAATCACGTGTGCCTTCCGAAAGTGAAAGTGCCACCGCTCCTTCGTCGGGGCGGTGTCGCCGCTCCCGGGAGTGCCCGCGGGATGCTCCGGCCCCGGGGATGGCGCTGCGCAGCCCCGCGCACCGCCTCCCCAGACTATCCATGATTAAAATAAATTATAAAATAATTAATGTAATTATAAATTATAAACCCGGACCTAAAGCCAAGCGGGGGACACCCGGAGCGCAGGGGGTGAGCCGTACCCGCTCCAGCCGGGGCTTCCCGGGGTTGGAAACCCCCGGACCACGTCCAGATATTGTTGTAATCCTTCTCCCGGGTGCCTTGGCTTGCACGCTAAGACCGTGCTGCCAAAAATGACAAACCAATAAAGGCCAAAGTGCGGCCGACAGGAGGAGGGTCAAGGGCAGCAAAAGCGGCCGCCCGGCTCTTCCCTGAGCCCTTTGGGCTCTGCGGGGAGAAGTAAAAACAATCCAAACTCCCTGATGGGTTTTTCGAATTCCTTACCCAAGGATCAGGAAGGGGTGAAGGGGTCAGCTTTTTCCCCAATGTGCTGCTTGTTTCCGAGGAAATTTCATTCCAGGAACTCTCTAGTGCCCACTAGGCACACTGCATGGTTTTTTGTGAAAAACACGGTTCACTTTTATGTAAAAGTTATAATTTTAATAAGAATAAAATAAAATAGACAATTAGGAGACAAAGAAACAAAGCTTTTCGGCTGAGGTGCTGATACCAACAAGATCAGCACACCGTCCCACTTCAGATCCTTTGTTTTAAGGACTTCTGTATTACAATAT
>VZUI01038411.1:0-11840 GCA_013401135.1 Cettia cetti | reverse complement strand
CATTCCCAGCCTGGCTCAGCATTCCAGCCTGGCTCAGCATTCCCAGCCTGGCCTTGGAATTCCCAGCCTGGCTCAGCATTCCCAGCCTGGCCTTGGCATTCCCAGCCTGGCTCAGCATTCCCAGCCAGGCTCAGCATTCCCAACCTGGCTCAGCATTCCCAACCTGGCTCAGCATTCCCAGCCTGGCTCAGCATTCCCAGCCTGGCTCAGCATTCCCAGCCTGGCTCAGCATTCCCAGCCTGGCCACATTCCTGCTGTCTCTCTCCTCCTTGGCCCAAAAATCGCTCAGAGGTGATTCCTGGGATCCTGGAGATCTCTGGGATAACAGGAGGCTGTTTTCACCTTGGAATTGTTGAAATTGGTTCCTTGTTTTGGGGAAAACCCCTGAGCTGCTGCCTCCTGCTCCTTCCTGCTCTGTGTTCCTGTGGAAGCTGGATCAGGATTTGGGAACAGAGGTTTTTTAGGAGCTGAATTATTGCCTTTAACCCTTCCCAAAGTCTGGGATTCCTGACCTGTCTCAGCACCTTTCTCTCTGCACCATCCTGCTCTTCCTCACACCCTTCCTTGGACTTCTTATTTTATTTTTTTTTTCAGTTTTTACTCCCTGCAAAACCCCAGGGGATGAGGAATCACCATTCCAGGCAGGTGGAGGCCTTGGATCAGGAATCTCTTTGAGTTTCCACTGCCAGGACCAACCTCCCCAAAACTGGGAATGCTCAGAGGAGATGGGCTTTGATGGGAGCTGCTCCATCTTTTTTTCTCTTCCCACCTCGTCAGGAATTATCTCTGCTGGATAATTATCTGCTCCTGGAGAGGAGCCCTCACCCTCCTGTCCCTGTGGAAAACCCAGAGGCTCCGTGCTGCTCCTTTTCCCAGGATTATTGCAGAGATCCCTGCAGTGCCTTCGCTCTCAGCTCATCCAATTTTGGATGCTGGGAAATAAAAGTGACCTCCCAGGGATCAATCTCCTATTGGAAATGCAATAACACAGCCAGGAATTGCTCTTGCAGGGCTCCTGACCGTGGCCACGGGGCTTTAATGCAGCAGCAGCCTCTCCCTAATTGATGGGAGCTCTCTGCCCCTCCCAAAATCCCATAGCTGATCGATCCAGGGCAGCATTAAAGCCAGGCCTCCTCAGGATCTCCCAGGAGAAGGGAGAGAAGTGGATTTGGAGCCCCTGAAGTGATTTCCTGGCGGGACACGGAGCTCTGCCGGCTCGCTGCCATCCTGGTGCTCCCGGCATGGATCCACGCTCCCGAAAATCTGCATTGGCCAGAAAACCTGCATTGGCCAGAAAATCTGCATTGGCCAGAAAATCTGCATTGGCCAGAAAATCTGCATTGGCCAGAAAATCTGCATTGGCCAGAAAATCTGCGTGATCTGAGTCTCCCTGGTGCCTGTGCAGCAGCTGAGGCAGCAGAGGGCTGGGATGGGCCTGCAGGAAAGGCTGAGGGGATGTTCCCTGCTGGCCTGGAATCCAGGCAGAAAAAGGATCAGGGAACACCAGGGCTGTTGAGTTCATTCCCCTGGCGAGAGGCAAAGGGAGGATTTGAGATGGAATCCAGGTGGGAAATGATCCCTCTCCCTCACAAGGATGTTTCCATGGAAAACAGGGGTGCTGAGGGCAGGGGCTTTCTAAATTGGGGTGTTGCCCTCGGGCTCTGCACAGTTTGCACCCCTCGCTGGTTCCAGACTCTGTTCCCTGTCCCTGCCCTTGTCCCTCTCCCCTCCCTGCTTCCAAATTCTGCTCCCTGTCCCCTCACTGCTTCCAAACTCTGTCCCTTCCAAACTTGTCCCTTTCCATTCCCTGTCCCCTCCCTGCTTTCCCTCTCCGTTCCCTCACTTCTCCCACACTGCCCTGCTCCCATCCCCTTGTCCCACCTGGAATTCCTGGGGTCCCTCTCCAAACCCCCCACTCCTTCCCAAAGCCCATCCCAGTTTTTCCTCCACCGGGATGAAACCGAGGATTTGCTGATGCCTCCCCAACTTTTCCAGGAAGGGCTTTGTGCCCGGGCAGGGATTTCCAGGGTGTTTCGAGGGATCTCCTGCCCTGCCAGGGAGGGATCAGTGATGCTCCAGCTCTCCCGTTTTCCCGGCTCCCACTTCCTGAGTGACTTTTAAAAAGATCTGGAGTGTTCCTGGAGTCGCATCCTGCAGGGAACACGTCAGCCCGAGAGCGGGGTGGGAACGGATCCCAAAAAGCTCTGGATGCCAGGGGAAAGAGGGGGATTGGCCTGCGTGGGAAGGGGCCTTGGCAGCGCCACGAAAAACCGGGAAAAAAAAAAAAAAAAAAAAAAAAGAAATACAAAAAGGGAATCTGTGATTTGTTTGGCGTTTCCTTCCCGGTTTTCTCACATTCCTCCGCCTGACTCATAAACCTGCTGCTCTGCATTCCTGGGATTCATCCTGGATGTGCTGCAGCCTCCCTGGAATCGCTCAGCAGGATTGATCCCAGGGCATCCCTGCTCCTCAGGGAAGTTTGATTTGGTTTTGTTTTTCCCCTTGGAAACAGCTGATTGCTGTTTAATTCACGATCCACGCGTTCCCCGAGGCTTGGGAAGCTTTTCTTTCGCAGGATGCTGCTCTCTGTGCTTTATTCCCCAGGCTGGGATGAGTTGATCCCGGGGATTCTCTCAGAACCACTGGAAAATTCACTTTGGGAAGTGGCCCTGGATCAGCCCCAAACACAGAAGGGTCAGGAACAAATCCGTGACATTTCACGGCCGCGGGGAGAAAACAAAATTTCATCCAAGGGTTGGGTTGGTTTTTTTTTTTTTCTCTTTTTGGATTCTGTAGAGAAACTGATAATGAAGCTCCCGTCTTCCCAAAGCGTTGCCACGGCAACCGGCGGGATGCGGGGATGGATGGGAAGTGTCACCCGCGAGGAGAGAGGGGACAGCTGCTGCCTCGGGCACCTGCCAGGGAGGGGATGCAGCTGGGAGAAAGGGCTACAGGTGGGAGAAAGGGTTACAGGTGGGAGAAAGGGGTTCCAGAAGGAAATAAAATTATTCCAGCTGGGATAAGGGGGTTCCAGCTGGAATAAAGGGGTTACAGGTGGAATAATGGGGTTCCAGGTGGAATTAAGGGGTTCCAAAAGGGAATAAAATTAGTCCAGCTGGGGTAAGGGGGTTCTAACTGGAATTAAGGGGTTCCAGGTGGAATTAAGGGGTTCCAGAAGGAAATAAAATAATTCCATCTGGGATAAGGGGGTTCTAACTGGAACAAAAAGATTACAGGTGGAATAAAGGGGTTACAGATGGAATAAAGGGGTTCCAGCTGCAATAAAGGGGTTACAAGTGGAATTAAGGGGTTCCAACAGGAAATAAAATAATTCCAGCTGGGATAAGGGGGTTCCAGCTGGAATAATGGGGTTCCAGGTGGAATTAAGGAGTTCCAGAAGGAAATAAAATAATTCCAGATGTGATAAGAGGGTTCTAACTGGAATAAAGAGATTACAGGTGGAATAATGGGGTTACAGGTGGAATAAAGGGGTTACAGAAGGAAATAAAAGGATTCCAGCTGGAATAAAGGAGTTACAGGTGGAATAATGAGGTTACAGGTGGAATTAAGGGGTTCTTGTTGGAATAAAGGGGTTATGGGTGGAATGAAGGGGTTCCAGCAGGAAATAAAAAGATTCCAGCTGGGATAAAGGGGGTTCCAGCTGGAATTAAGGGGTTCCAGCTGGAATTAAGGGGTTCCAGTGGGAAATAAAAGGATTCCAGTTGGGATAAGGGGGGTTCCAGCTGGAATTAAGGGGTTCCAGATGGAATAAAGGGGTTCCAGATGGAATAAAGGGGTTCCAGTGGGAAATAAAAGGATTCCAGTTGGGATAAGGGGGCTCCAGATGGAATGAAGAGTTACAGGTGGAATAATGGGGTTACAGTGGGAGATGCAAGAATACCATGAGGGTGTTCCAGGAAGGATTTCAGCTGAATAAAGGATATTTCAGAATAAAGGATTGCAGCTGGAACAAAGGGGCTCCAGCTGGAATAAGGAATCCCAGCTGCAGGACCCCTTGCAGGAGAGCAGTGCCCACCCCAGTTCCTGCTCCCTCAGGGAGGAAGAGGCTCCCTGTGCTTCCTCCACCCCTCAACAGCCCCAGTGCCTCGCTGACATTTGGGATTTGTGTTTCTTGACTCCCCTCCACCCCTGGCAGGAGCTTTGGGATCAAACCCAGCACCTTAAAACCTTCTCCTGTGACCCAGGGGCCGGTGCAGGAACCCAGGAGGGGCTGGGATGTGCTGGGATGTGCTGGGATGTGGATGCAGGGCCCTGCTGTGCCACCCTGGGCTGCCAGGGCAGTGCCACTGATGGGGACAAGGAAGGAGCCACTCAGGGAGGGCCAGAGCTGCCTTGTCCAGCAGGTGAAACATCCAGAACAGCTTTTTTTCCCCGGGAATGGCTGTCAGGAAGCAGCAGGAGATGGGAAAGGAGCCAGCCTGGAGCTGCTCCAGGCCCGGGAGGCTCCCTGAGAGGGGGAGCAGCTTTTCCCTGGCTCTTGTTTCTCCAGCCTTCCCCCCACCCTGTGTTAAAAGGCTGGAAAATTCCTGAAAAAAAATTCCTCCAGAGGCTGGAATTGCAGAGCTTGGAAGGTTTCCTCTGTGTCCTGGAAGATGGAAAATAAATCTGGGAAGCAGAGTGGGGAGAACTCCTCCAAAAAACTGAAAATTGGGAATCTCCTGAGGGCTGTGATGGATATTCCTGATTATTCCAGAGCCTGCCAGCATCCCTGCTCTGGTGTCCTTGCTGCTTATCAGCAATCTGGGAAAAGCTCCTGGAGCTCCTGCAGAGGCTGGAGGCAGAGCAGATGGTGACCTGGATTTGCCAGGGAAGGGATCAGGTTGGGAATGCAGGATTTGGGGAGGAGGCAGGGCCTGGGATCACGCTGGGATTCATCCCAGGCAGCCCCTTGGAAAAAACAACTCCCCACGGTGCTTTTAAACCCTTGGGTTGGGTTTTATGGCTTTGGTGTGTGGATGGAATGATCCAGCAGGAGTTTCATCTCCAGTCATCCCCACCAAAAAAAAAAAAAAAACAACTCCAGGAGAAGTTGTCCTTCCCTCGCCAGCGCCTAATTCCACATTCCAGACCCCAATTTCACATCTCTGAGGGGGAAAAAAAAGGAAAAAGAGGAAAAAAAGAGGGAAAAAATGAGGATATTTCCCAAAAAAAAAAAGAGGAAAAAATTGAGGATATTTCCCAAAAAAAGAGGAAAAAATTGAGGATATTTCCCAAAGAAAAGAGGAAAAAATTGAGGGTATTTCCTGGTCTGCTGCAAGCTGATTCCCTGCTCTGCCTGGGGACATCTGTTTCTCCTTGGATTCTGGGATTTCTTGGCTCCAGGAGCTTCTCCTGGGGGTTTGGTCTGGTTCTGCTTCGTGTTTGAGCTTTGTGAGGGGTTCAGCTCCAGGGAAATTCAGGTTGGGGCTGCGCTTCTGCTCCACATCCAGCTCCTGCCTTGGAAATGATTGAATTCCTGGAATTTTCTGCTGGAAAAAGGGGGATTTTTGAGGAGGCAATAATGGGAAGCAGGGAGTATTCCCAGATCTAGGAAAGCAGGAAAACTCTGGAATTTTCTGCTGGAAAATGGGGATTTTGGGGGAGGTGATAACAGGAGGCAGGGAGCTGGAAAATGGGAATTTTCTGCTGGAAAATGGGAATTTTGGGGAGTAATTGGAGTCAGGGAGTGTTCCCAGATCTGGGGAAGAAAAAAATGGCTGCAATGTTCTGCTGGAAAATGGGGATTTTTTTTAGGGGAAGTAATAATGGGAAACAGGGGAAAGCAGGAAAACTCTGGAATGTTCTGCTGGAAAACGGGGATTTTTGGGACAAAATAATTGGAAAAAGGAGGTGTTCCCAGCTCTAGGGGAAGCAGGAAAACTCTGGAATGTTCTGCTGGAAAATGGGGATTTTTGGGACATAATAATGGGAAAAGGGGGTGTTCCCAGCTCTAGGGAAGTGGGAAAACTCTGGAATGTTCTGCTGGAAGCTCAGACCATGCAGGGAGGGAGCAGAGGTGAGGAGGGCGCTGGGAATTAGGGCAGGGCACCCAGGCTGGCAGATGAGTCGCTCAGGGATTAGGGAGATCTCCACGGGATTATTCCAAGGGAAAAGCCGGCAGCTGCTGGATCTGGGCAGCCTCGGGAGCCACCTGGAGAGGGGACACCAGACCTGGAGAGGGGACACCAGGGGAGGGGAGGTGTCCCTGCAGGGCACGGCTGGATGGGATCCATGGGAAAGGGATCCTAAAGGGATCCTAAGCCCTGTGCAGGGCAGGGGGCACGGGGCAGTGGTGGCCTCAGGGTGAGGGGCAGGGCTGTGGCTGTCCTGTGCCACCCCCTGGCTGTCCTGTGCCACCCCCTGATTGTCCTGTGCCACCCCCTGGCTGTCCCTGTGCCACCCCCTGGCTGTCCCTGTGCCACCCCCTGATCGTCCTGTGCCACCTCCTGATTGTCCTGTGCCACCCTGACACTTCCCCTGCCCCTTTGGAGCCCGCCTTGTGCCACCCTGGTGATTATTTCAGGTGACCCCTGTTTTATTCCAGGTGACAATTGTTTTATTCCAGATGATCCCTGTTTGTTTGTTGTTTTATTCCAGGTGATCCCTGTTTGTTTGGGGTTTTTTTCCAGTTGATCCCTGTTTTATCCCAGGTGTTCCCTGTTTATTCCCTGTTTGTTTGCTCTTTTCCAGGTGATCCCTGTTTGCTTTATCCCCTGTTTGCTTTATTCCCTGTTTATTTTATTCCAGGTGATCCCTGTTTGCTTTATTCCCTGTTTGCTTTATCCCAGGTGATCCCTGTTTGCTTTATTCCCTGTTTGCTTTATTCCCTGTTTATTTTATTCCAGGTGATCCCTGTTTGCTTTATTCCCTGTTTATTTTATCCCAGGTGATCCCTGTTTGCTTTATTCCCTGTTTGCTTTATTCCCTGTTTGCTTTATTCCAGGTGATCCCTGTTTGCTTTATTCCCTGTTGCTTTATCCCCTGTTTGCTTTATCCCGTTTGTTTTATTCCCGGTTTATTCCCATTCCCAGGGCTGAGCAGCAGCCCTGCCCCGGGGCTCGCTATAAATAGATTATCCCTAATCCTAAAAAGATCTGGCAGTGCAGATTAAGGGATTCCGGGGGGAGTTTTCCAGCCTGTGGAGCGGGAGGTCGGAGGGACGAGCGTTCCTCTTTCGTGTCCCATGGAATCCTGCTGCCCCAAGCCCTGAGGGTCCCAGGGGGTGTCCGGTGCCACCAGCCCCGGGATCGGCAGCATTCTGCTGCCCTCTAGTGAGGTCTGGCACCCGGGACCCTTTTGGGGTCCCCACGCGTCCCTTGGGGTCCCCGGGGCACCCACACCCCCCTTTGGGGGCCTCACATCCCCGCGGGGTGGTGGCACTCGGTGACGGTCCCTCCGTGTCCCCCCGCAGGCAGAGCCACCGAAGCAGCCGTGCCCCCCTTCCCACGCCCCCTTTGTCCCTGCCGTGTCTCGGTGTCACCAAAGTGTCACCAAAATGTCACCGAGTGTCACCAAAGTGTCACCGAGTGTCACCTCCTGTCCCTGGGGTGCGCCCTGTGCCGAGCAGACATTTCCCGTGACTGTGCCCGGGCTGCTGCAGCGTGTAAATAACACAAATTAATTAAAAGGGAAATCAAATCTAGCCTCGTTTATAATTAGATCATCCACAGGCCGCTGGCTTAATTAATTATGTTAATAGGGCCTGGAGAGACACGCGGGGATGGGCACAGCGGGTGCTGGATGGGATTGAGGGAGGGGGGAACTGCCTGGGGGTGCTGAGGGGGGTGACCCGACCCCATCCCTGCTGCGGGGCCTTTCCTCCCGGGACGGGGCTCATCCCAATCCCGGGAATGCCCTGGCCCCTCCCGGGATGAGGCTCATCCCAATCCCGGGAATGCCCTGGCCCCTCCCGGGATGAGGCTCGTCCCCTCCCGATCCCCTCCCGGGGGTGCCCTGTCACCTCCCGGGGGGGTCCTGGCTCTTCCCTCTGCTCCCGCAGCCCCGCTGTGCTCCCGGTGCTCCAGGTCTGCCTCTCCTGGCACTGGGAGACCCCCGGGACATCCCCCCTCCTGAACCGGGATATCCCACAGGGCCTGGACTGGGACATCCCCCCCTCCTGAACCGGGACATCCCCCAGGGCAGCCCTGAACTGATCACTTTCCCTTCCTTGGGGTGCAGGGCATCCTGACCATGGAGCATCCTCCTCTCGGGGTCCAAAGCATCCTTGTCCTGCAGTGTGGAACATCTCTGACCCCAAATTCCAGAGCATCCTTGTCCTGGGGCCTGGGGCATCCCTAACCCTGGGATCCAGAGCATCCTGGACCCTGGATCCCACAGCATCCTTATCCTGGGATCCTGAGCATCGTTTTTAGGGGTGCAACCCCCCCCGGCGCTCCCCCAGCAGCCGGGCCGTGCCGGTCCCGGCAGGAGCCTCTCCCGGGGGAGGAGGAATTCCCCGGCAGCGCCTTCCCCGCGGCAGAGGGCAGCAGCAGGCTGGGCACGGCGGCAGCGCAGCCCGCCCGGTGCAGCCGCGGCCTTGGGGGGCTCCGGGACGCGGCATCAGCACCCCCGGCTGGGGTTTGGCTTCCCAAAGCGCTTCCCGGGGGATTTGCGGCAGGGGGAGGATTCTGACCCCAGCAGAACCGGGGCTGAGCTTCCCTCTGCTCCCGCTGGGTCGGAGCTGTCCCCTCCTGCCCCAGGAGAGGCGTGGGCACAGCAGGAAGTGATTCCATTCCTTTCCTTTCCTTTCCTTTCTTTCCTTTCCTTTCCTTTCCTTCCCTTCCCTTCCCTCCTTTTAACTAAAATAATCCCAAATTTCCTCCTCCGAGCCCAGCCTTTGCTCCACCCTCCAGCAGACTCCAGAGTGGCGACTTTATAGCCCAAAACTCCATAAAAACAGAGCCGGAATTACCTCCTTCTCCTTGGGAAACAATTCCAGGTTTTATCTGTGGATATTAAAATGGGATGATTGTTCCGTGTAGTTCAATATTTTTCTTTTTTTAAAATATGTATTATTTAATCTTTATGGATCTGGGCAGCTCTGGGAGCTTCCCTGGAATAGGAGAAGGATTTGGGGAAAATTTGAGGCTGTGATAAGGAGCTGGGGACCCTTCCCAACTTTCCTCATCCTGGCAGGAGCACAGGGACGGGGAGAAGGATTTTGGGGCTGTGATAAGGAGCTGGCCACTTTCCCAGCTCAGCAGGAAAAAAGGGATGAGGAAAAGGATTTTGGGGGAATTTGGAGCTGTGATAAGGAGCTGGAGACTCTCCCATCTTTGCCCCCCAGAAAAGGGCCGGGATAAAGTTTTGGGGATGGGAGGGACCCTGGCGTGGCCGCCTCCCGCTGCCGGTGCCCTGGCGCGCTCTAATCCCAGGTAATTGGATTTACCGGGAGCGCTGGATCCAATTACAGCGCCCTAATTAACGGGCCGCAGTTACAAGTGCGCCGTGCCTCGCTGGCAGCAATTGAGATTAATTTTTTTTTTTTTTCCCAGGATCCACAGGCAGCGGCTGATTGCAGAGCCGGGAGGAGGAGGAGGAGGAAGAGGAGGAAGAGGAGGCACTTCCAGGGGTGGCGGGCACGGCCCCGGGGTTTGAGGGTCCTGCAAATCCAGAGGAGGGCACGGAGCTGCTCTGGAGCCAGGCTGGGAGAGCTGGGAATGTTCCAGAAGGGGAGGATGCAGGGAGAGCTCCGAGCCTGACACAGGGAATGGCTTTGGACTGGAAAAGGGGAGATTTGGGAATATTGGGAAGGAATTCCTGGCTGTGAGGGTGGGGAGGGGCTGGGATGGAATTCCCAGAGCAGCTGTGGCCGCCCTGGATCCCTGGAAGGCTCCAAGGCCAGGCTGGAGCCCCCTGGGATGGTGGAAGTGTCCCTGCCCATGGAATGGGATGATTTTAAAATCCTTTCCAACCCAAACCATCCCAAAGTTCTATGACAAAGCCCTGGAATTCCCAGAGATCCCCTGGGATGTTCCCATGCACGGACACAGCAGATTTGGGCTCTGGGAGCAGCATCCCTGTGCGAGGCATCCCCTTTTCCACATTTCCCAGCAATTCCCCTTTTCCCCGGGTGTGTTTATTCCTAATCCCTCCCTGCTGCATCGGGCTGAGCTGAGCCATTCCCGGGAAAAGGCCCGAGGGATCACCAGCTGGGAATTGTGCATTCCAGCTGGGAATTGTGTATTCCATGACAATCCAGGGGCCTGCCCTGCAGCAGTGCTGGGATTCATCCCGGTTTCCTTCCTCTGGAAAAAAAAAAAATTAAAAAAAAAAAATTTCCCAAAAAAGCTCCGAAGTTGGAAAAGCCCGAGGAACCTTCATCAC
This sequence comes from Cettia cetti, assembly GCA_013401135.1. Classification (NCBI taxonomy): domain Eukaryota; kingdom Metazoa; phylum Chordata; class Aves; order Passeriformes; family Sylviidae; genus Cettia; species Cettia cetti. The sequence goes on along the minus strand of VZUI01038411.1, from coordinate 1,514 downwards.
CCCAGCAGTTCCTGGGATTTTCCTGCATCCCAAGGGGCAGCCAGGGCTGCAGATTCCCTGCAGGCATCACCCGGGGGTTCCTGGCCCTGGAGGAGCAGCGGGATCTCCTCCCTGCTCTGTTTGTGCTCCTCACTCGATGCTCCCAGCCTGGGACACGAATCCAGCGCGAGGCAGAGGCTTATCCAAACAGGGAATCTTCCTCGGTGGTTTCAAACTAAGCTTGATAAATCCTTCATAAAAGAGGAAGGGATTTCATCTCCAAGGGTCCGGGGAGGGATAACGGCTCCGAGCCTCACGTCTTCATCTGCTCCCGGATTCTCTCCCCTTTGCTCCTCTCCCTGCCGGGATTTTTCCTGCTGCTGGAGAAATCCCAGCCTGGGGCCATTCCCAGGGCTGTGGTGTCCCAGCCGAGCTGGGATTTGGGATGTTTGGGATTAGTGGGATGAGCACAGGTGAGGATGCTGCTGGCTGTCCCTGGGATGGTCCCTGTGGCTCTTCGATCCTCCCAGAGTGACAAGTGGGGACATCTGCCCGTGTCCTGCCCGTGCCAGCCCTCTGCTCCCGGCTTTGGGGGTGGCAGGATGGGAAAGGGACCGAGCTCGGCCCCGGGACATTCCTTGGCTGCTCCGGTGGCTCTGCCCGCCCCCGGCCGCGTCCCCCCCGAGCTCAGCTCCTTCCCGGGCATGGGAAGCTCCAAACGGATCCGCAGCTCTGCATCTTCTCCTTCCCAGCCCTGGCTCCCTTCCTCCCCTCCTTCCTCTCCCTCTCCGAGCCCCCTCAGCTCCTTTGATCTCCGGAAAGCCCCTTCCCTTTCCCGAGCCCTCTGGAATGCTCGGAGGAGCCTCATTAAAACAGATGAGCCTCCCTTTGATCTTCCAGGACCTTTCCCAGCGCCGCCGTTTCCCTTTCATCCCTGCTCCCAGCTGGAATCCTGGCATTCCCGGGAAACTCCTGACATTCCCGGGAAAAGCTGGGGGGCTCCCGGCGCTCGGGGGGCGTCCCGGCCCTTGGGGAGCCCCGGAGGATGGAGCGGGGCCGCGGGGAATCCCTGGAAGCTCAGGGAGGGGGAAAAGCCGCAGGGATTTCGGGCAGCTCGGCAAGGCCAGGGGAGGGCGGTGCTGGAGCTCCGGGGAAAACGGGGAAAAAAGGGAGGGGAAGGTGGAGATCAAAACGATCCTGGGGAGAAAAAAGGAAAAGGTTGGGAAGCAAAGGAGGAGGAGGAGGCCAAGGGCAGCGGATCCTCCCGGGGAGGCTCCTCAGGCCTTTGGAGCGGCGTGCCTGGGGTGGGTGAAGCGGGAACCGCCGATGAACCCGGGCCCGGCCCTGCCCCGCCGGCCCCGGGGAGCTCCGGCGGCGGGAGGGGCCAAGGGAACCGGAACGGGGAATGGAGAACGGGGAATGGGGATGGGAATGGGAACGGGGAATGGGGAACGGGGAATGGGGAACGGGGAATGGGAACGGGGAATGGGGAACGGGGAATGGGGAACGGGGAATGGGGAACGGGGAATGGGGAA